>OY744570.1:5114980-5189252 GCA_963556235.1 Cryptophagus acutangulus
AAATTTTTAAAATAAATATATAAAAACGTAAAAAATGTACAAGTAGACATACTGTTTAAACGCTCTTAATGTATGCAACATAATGCTTTTTGAATTTCTAAATCAGATTGATTTGCATAAAAGTTACTACAAAGTGCCCAAGTTATTATTTAAAATTTTATGAATTTTCAAAATAAATAATGATAAACGTAATAAAATATACAAGTAGACAAACTGTTGGAAAGTCCTTGATGTATGCAACACAATGCGTTTTGAGATTTTGAAAAATATTAATTTGAATAAAAGTTATTAAAAAGTGCCCAAGTTATTATTTCAAATTTGATGAATTTTTAAAAATAAATTATACAAAACGTAATAAAATATACAAGTAGACATACTGTTGGAAAGCCCTTGATGTGTGCAACACGATGCTTTTTCAATTTTTGAAAAATATTATATTGCGTAAAAGTTATTAAAAAGTGACGAAATTATTATTTCAAATTTGATAAATTTTTTAAATAAATAATTCAAAACGTAATAAATTATACAAGTAGACATACTGTTAGAAAGCCCTTGATGTATGCAACACGATGCTTTTTAAATTTTTAAAATATATTAATTTCCATCAAAGTTATTTAAAATGACCGAAGTTATTATTTCAAATTTGATAAAGTTTTAAAATAAATAAATAAAACCTTAATAAAATATACAAGTAAAAATACTGCTGGAACACCCCTGATGTATGCAACACGATACTTTTTGAATTTTTGAAAAAGAATTATTTGCGTAGAAGTTTTCTAAAAGTGAGCAAAGTTATTATTTCAAATTTGATAAATTTTTAAAATAATTAATTAAAAACGTAAAAAATGTACAAGTAAATGTACTGTTTGCAGGTCCTTAATGTATGCAACACGATGCTTTTTGAACTTTTATAAAGTCAAAATTTGAATAAAACATACTACAAAGTGCCAAAGTTATTATTTAAAATTTTATGAAATTTTAAAATAAACAATGAAAAACGAAATCAAATATATACAAGTTGACATACTGTTGGAATGCCCTTGATGTATGCAACACAATGCGTTTTGAGATTTTGAAAAATATTAATTTGAATAAAAGTTATTAAAAAGTGCCCAAGTTATTATTTCAAATTTGATGAATTTTCAAAATAAATTATACAAAACGTAAAAAAATATTCAAGTAGACATACTGTTGGAAATCCCTGGATGTGTGCAACACGATGCTTTTTGAATTTTTGGAAAATATTAATTTGCGTAAAAGTTATTAAAAAGTGCCGAAGTTATTATTTCAAATTTGATGAATTTTTTAAATAATTAGATAAAAACATAAAAACCGAAACAAGTAAACATACTGCTGGAAAGCCCTTGATGTAAGGAACACGATGCATTTTGAATTTTTGAAAAATATTAATTTGAATAAAAGTTATTAAAAAGTGCCGAAGTTATTATTTCAAATTTGATAATTTTTTAAAAAAAATAATTAAAAACGTACACAAATGTATAAGTACACATACTGTTGGAAAGCCTTTGATGTGTGCAACACAATACTTTTTGAATTTTTGAAAAATATTAATTTGCGTAAAAGTTATTAAAAAGTGCCGAAGTTATTATTTCAAATTTGATAAATTTTTAAAATAAATAATGAAAAACGTAAAAAAATAAACAAGTAGACATACTGTTTTAAAGTCATTGATGTATGCAACACGATGCATTTTGAATTTTTAAAAAACATTAATTCAAATAAAAGTTATTAAAAAGTGCCGAAGTTATTATTTCAAATTTGATAAATTTTTCAAATAAATAATTAAAAACGTAAACAAATGTAAAAGTAGACATACCGTTGGATTGTTTTTGATGTATGCAACACAATGCTTTTTGAATTTTTGAAAAATATTAATTTGCGTAAAAGTTATTAAAAAGTCCCGAAGTTATTATTACAAATTTGATAAATTTTTAAAATAAATATATAAAAACGTAAAAAATGTACAAGTAGACATAATGTTTAACCGCTATTAATGTATGCAACACAATGCTTTTTGAACTTTTGAAAAGTATTAATTTGAATAAAAGTTATTAAATAGTGCCCAAGTTATTATTTAAAATTTTATGAATTTTAAAATAAATAATTAAAAACATAAAAAAATATTCAATTACACATACTGTTAGAAGGCCCTTGATTTATGCAACACGATGCGTTTTGAATTTTTAAAAAATATTAATTTGAATAAAAGTTATTAAAAAGTGCCCAAGTTATTATTTCAAATTTGATGAATTTTTAAAATAAATCAATTAAAACGTAATTAAATTATACAAGTAGACATACTGTTGGAAAGTCCTTGATGTATGCAACACAATGCTATTTGAATTTTTGAAAAATATTAATTTGCGCAAAAGTTATTAAAAAGTGCCGAAGTTATAATTTCAAATTTGATAAATTTTTAAAATAAATAATTAAAAACATGAAAAATGTACAAGTAAACATACTGCTGGAAAGCCTTTGATGTACGCAACACAATGCTATTTGAATTTTTGAAAAATATTAATCTGCGTAAAAGTTATTAAAAAGTTCCGAAGTTATAATTTCAAATTCAATAAATTTTTAAAATAAATAATTAAAAACGTAAAAAAATGTACAAGTAGACATACTGTTGGAAAGCCCTTGATTTATGCAACACGGTGATTTTAAAATTTTTGAAAATTATTAATTTGATTAAAAGTTATTAAAAATGGACGAAATTATTATTTCAAATTTGATGAATTTTTAAAATAAATAATTAAAAACGTGAAAAATAGACAAATAGACATATTGTTTGAACGCTCCTAATAGATGCAACAGAATGCTTTTTGAACTTTTGAAAAGTATTAATTTGAATAAAAGTTATTAAAAAGTGCCCAAGTTATTATTTCAAATTTGATGAATTTTTAAAATAAATAAATAAAAACGTAATAAAATATTTAAATAAACCTATTGCTGGAAAACCCTTGATGTATGGAACGCGATGCTTTTAGAATTTTTGGAAAATATTAATTTGCCTAAAAGTTATTAAAAAGTGCCGAAGTTATTGTTTCAACGTTGATAAATTTTTAAAATAAGTAATTAAAAACGTAATAAAATATACAAGAAGACAAACCGTTAAAAATCCTTTGATGTATGCAACACAATGCTTTTCGATTTTTTAAAAAATATTAATTTGCCTAAAAGTAATTAAAAAGGGCCGAAGTTATTGTTTAAAATTTTATAAATTTTTAAAATAAGTAATTAAAAAGGTAATAAAATTTACAAGTAGACACACCGTTGTAAAGACCTTGATGTATGCCACACGATGCCTTTTGAATTTTTAAAAAATATTAATTTGAATAAAAGTTATTAAAAAGTGCCCAAGTTATTATTTCAAATTTGATAAATTTGTAAAATAAATCATTCAATACGTAATAAAATATACAAGTAGACAAACTGTTGGAAAGCTTTTGATGTATGCAACACGACGCTTTCTGAATTTTTAAAAAATATTAATTTGCATAAAAGTTATTAAAAAGTGCCGAAGTTATTATTTCAAATTTGATAAATATTTAAAATAAATAAATAATAACGTGAAAAATGTACAAGTAGACATACTGTTTAAACTCTCTTAATGTATCCAACACGATGCTTTTTGAACTTTTGAAAAGTACTAATTTGAATAAAAGTTATTAAATAGTGCCCAAGTTATTATTTAAAATTTTATGAATTTTAAAATAAATAATTAAAAACATAAAAAAATATTAAATTAGACATACTTTTGGAAGGCCCTTAATGTATGCAACACGATGCGTTTTGAATTTTTAAAAAATATTAATTTGAATAAAAGTTATTAAAAAGTGCCCAAGTTATTATTTCAAATTTGATGAATTTTTAAAATAAATAACTAAAAACATAAAAAATGTACAAATAAACATACTGCTGGAAAGCCCTTGATATATGCAACACAATGCTTTTTGAATTTTTAAAAAATATTAATTTGCGTAAAAGTTATTAAAAAGTGCCGAAGTTATAATTTCAAATTTGATAAATTTTTAAAATAAATAATTAAAAACGTAAAAAAATGTACAAGTAGACATACTCTTGGAACGCCTTGGATCTATGTAACACAATGCTTTTTGCATTTTTAAAAATTATTAATTTGCATAAAAGTTATTAAAAAGTACCGAAGTTATTATTTCAAATGTAATGAATTATTATATAAAATAATTAAAAACGTATTAAAACTAACAAGAAAGTATATTGTTGGAAAGACCATGATGTATGCAACACAATCGTTTTTGAATTTCTGAAAAATATTAATTTGCATAAAAGTTATGAAAAAGTGCCAAATTTTTAAAATAAATATATAAAAACGTAAAAAATGTACAAGTAGACATACTGTTTAAACGCTCTTAATGTATGCAACATAATGCTTTTTGAATTTTTAAATCAGATTGATTTGCATAAAAGTTACTACAAAGTGCCCAAGTTATTATTTAAAATTTTATGAATTTTCAAAATAAATAATGATAAACGTAATAAAATATACAAGTAGACAAACTGTTGGAAAGTCCTTGATGTATGCAACACAATGCGTTTTGAGATTTTGAAAAATATTAATTTGAATAAAAGTTATTAAAAAGTGCCGAAGTTATTATTTCAAATTTGATAATTTTTTAAAAAAAATAATTAAAAACGTACACAAATGTATAAGTACACATACTGTTGGAAAGCCTTTGATGTGTGCAACACAATACTTTTTGAATTTTTGAAAAATATTAATTTGCGTAAAAGTTATTAAAAAGTGCCGAAGTTATTATTTCAAATTTGATAAATTTTTAAAATAAATAATGAAAAACGTAAAAAAATAAACAAGTAGACATACTGTTTTAAAGTCATTGATGTATGCAACACGATGCATTTTGAATTTTTAAAAAACATTAATTCAAATAAAAGTTATTAAAAAGTGCCG
This sequence comes from Cryptophagus acutangulus, assembly GCA_963556235.1. Classification (NCBI taxonomy): domain Eukaryota; kingdom Metazoa; phylum Arthropoda; class Insecta; order Coleoptera; family Cryptophagidae; genus Cryptophagus; species Cryptophagus acutangulus. Next base: position 5,119,953 of record OY744570.1, read on the forward strand.
AAGTTATTATTTCAAATTTGATAAATTTTTCAAATAAATAATTAAAAACGTAAACAAATGTAAAAGTAGACATACCGTTGGATTGTTTTTGATGTATGCAACACAATGCTTTTTGAATTTTTGAAAAATATTAATTTGCGTAAAAGTTATTAAAAAGTCCCGAAGTTATTATTACAAATTTGATAAATTTTTAAAATAAATATATAAAAACGTAAAAAATGTACAAGTAGACATAATGTTTAACCGCTATTAATGTATGCAACACAATGCTTTTTGAACTTTTGAAAAGTATTAATTTGAATAAAAGTTATTAAATAGTGCCCAAGTTATTATTTAAAATTTTATGAATTTTAAAATAAATAATTAAAAACATAAAAAAATATTCAATTACACATACTGTTAGAAGGCCCTTGATTTATGCAACACGATGCGTTTTGAATTTTTAAAAAATATTAATTTGAATAAAAGTTATTAAAAAGTGCCCAAGTTATTATTTCAAATTTGATGAATTTTTAAAATAAATCAATTAAAACGTAATTAAATTATACAAGTAGACATACTGTTGGAAAGTCCTTGATGTATGCAACACAATGCTATTTGAATTTTTGAAAAATATTAATTTGCGCAAAAGTTATTAAAAAGTGCCGAAGTTATAATTTCAAATTTGATAAATTTTTAAAATAAATAATTAAAAACATGAAAAATGTACAAGTAAACATACTGCTGGAAAGCCCTTGATGTACGCAACACAATGCTATTTGAATTTTTGAAAAATATTAATCTGCGTAAAAGTTATTAAAAAGTTCCGAAGTTATAATTTCAAATTCAATAAATTTTTAAAATAAATAATTAAAAACGTAAAAAAATGTACAAGTAGACATACTGTTGGAAAGCCCTTGATTTATGCAACACGGTGATTTTAAAATTTTTGAAAATTATTAATTTGATTAAAAGTTATTAAAAATGGACGAAATTATTATTTCAAATTTGATGAATTTTTAAAATAAATAATTAAAAACGTGAAAAATAGACAAATAGACATATTGTTTGAACGCTCCTAATAGATGCAACAGAATGCTTTTTGAACTTTTGAAAAGTATTAATTTGAATAAAAGTTATTAAAAAGTGCCCAAGTTATTATTTCAAATTTGATGAATTTTTAAAATAAATAAATAAAAACGTAATAAAATATTTAAATAAACCTATTGCTGGAAAACCCTTGATGTATGGAACGCGATGCTTTTAGAATTTTTGGAAAATATTAATTTGCCTAAAAGTTATTAAAAAGTGCCGAAGTTATTGTTTCAACGTTGATAAATTTTTAAAATAAGTAATTAAAAACGTAATAAAATATACAAGAAGACAAACCGTTAAAAATCCTTTGATGTATGCAACACAATGCTTTTCGATTTTTTAAAAAATATTAATTTGCCTAAAAGTAATTAAAAAGGGCCGAAGTTATTGTTTAAAATTTTATAAATTTTTAAAATAAGTAATTAAAAAGGTAATAAAATTTACAAGTAGACACACCGTTGTAAAGACCTTGATGTATGCCACACGATGCCTTTTGAATTTTTAAAAAATATTAATTTGAATAAAAGTTATTAAAAAGTGCCCAAGTTATTATTTCAAATTTGATAAATTTGTAAAATAAATCATTCAATACGTAATAAAATATACAAGTAGACAAACTGTTGGAAAGCTTTTGATGTATGCAACACGACGCTTTCTGAATTTTTAAAAAATATTAATTTGCATAAAAGTTATTAAAAAGTGCCGAAGTTATTATTTCAAATTTGATAAATATTTAAAATAAATAAATAATAACGTGAAAAATGTACAAGTAGACATACTGTTTAAACTCTCTTAATGTATCCAACACGATGCTTTTTGAACTTTTGAAAAGTACTAATTTGAATAAAAGTTATTAAATAGTGCCCAAGTTATTATTTAAAATTTTATGAATTTTAAAATAAATAATTAAAAACATAAAAAAATATTAAATTAGACATACTTTTGGAAGGCCCTTAATGTATGCAACACGATGCGTTTTGAATTTTTAAAAAATATTAATTTGAATAAAAGTTATTAAAAAGTGCCCAAGTTATTATTTCAAATTTGATGAATTTTTAAAATAAATAACTAAAAACATAAAAAATGTACAAATAAACATACTGCTGGAAAGCCCTTGATATATGCAACACAATGCTTTTTGAATTTTTAAAAAATATTAATTTGCGTAAAAGTTATTAAAAAGTGCCGAAGTTATAATTTCAAATTTGATAAATTTTTAAAATAAATAATTAAAAACGTAAAAAAATGTACAAGTAGACATACTCTTGGAACGCCTTGGATCTATGTAACACAATGCTTTTTGCATTTTTAAAAATTATTAATTTGCATAAAAGTTATTAAAAAGTACCGAAGTTATTATTTCAAATGTAATGAATTATTATATAAAATAATTAAAAACGTATTAAAACTAACAAGAAAGTATATTGTTGGAAAGACCATGATGTATGCAACACAATCGTTTTTGAATTTCTGAAAAATATTAATTTGCATAAAAGTTATGAAAAAGTGCCAAATTTTTAAAATAAATATATAAAAACGTAAAAAATGTACAAGTAGACATACTGTTTAAACGCTCTTAATGTATGCAACATAATGCTTTTTGAATTTTTAAATCAGATTGATTTGCATAAAAGTTACTACAAAGTGCCCAAGTTATTATTTAAAATTTTATGAATTTTCAAAATAAATAATGATAAACGTAATAAAATATACAAGTAGACAAACTGTTGGAAAGTCCTTGATGTATGCAACACAATGCGTTTTGAGATTTTGAAAAATATTAATTTGAATAAAAGTTATTAAAAAGTGCCCAAGTTATTATTTCAAATTTGATGAATTTTTAAAAATAAATTATACAAAACGTAATAAAATATACAAGTAGACATACTGTTGGAAAGTTCTTGATGTGTGCAACACGATGCTTTTTCAATTTTTGAAAAATATTATATTGCGTAAAAGTTATTAAAAAGTGACGAAATTATTATTTCAAATTTGATAAATTTTTTAAATAAATAATTCAAAACGTAATAAATTATACAAGTAGACATACTGTTAGAAAGCCCTTGATGTATGCAACACGATGCTTTTTAAATTTTTAAAATATATTAATTTCCATCAAAGTTATTTAAAATGGCCGAAGTTATTATTTCAAATTTGATAAAGTTTTAAAATAAATAAATAAAACCTAAATAAAATATACAAGTAAAAATACTGCTGGAACACCCCTGATGTATGCAACACGATACTTTTTGAATTTTTGAAAAAGAATTATTTGCGTAGAAGTTTTCTAAAAGTGAGCAAAGTTATTATTTCAAATTTGATAAATTTTTAAAATAATTAATTAAAAACGTAAAAAATGTACAAGTAAATGTACTGTTTGCAGGTCCTTAATGTATGCAACACGATGCTTTTTGAACTTTTGAAAAGTCAAAATTTGAATAAAACTTACTACAAAGTGCCAAAGTTATTATTTAAAATTTTATGAAATTTTAAAATAAACAATGAAAAACGTAATCAAATATATACAAGTAGACATACGGTTGGAATGCCCTTGATGTATGCAACACAATGCGTTTTGAGATTTTGAAAAATATTAATTTGAATAAAAGTTATTAAAAAGTGCCCAAGTTATTATTTCAAATTTGATGAATTTTCAAAATAAATTATACAAAACGTAAAAAAATATTCAAGTAGACATACTGTTGGAAATCCCTGGATGTGTGCAACACGATGCTTTTTGAATTTTTGGAAAATATTAATTTGCGTAAAAGTTATTAAAAAGTGCCGAAGTTATTATTTCAAATTTGATGAATTTTTTAAATAATTAGATAAAAACATAAAAACCGAAACAAGTAAACATACTGCTGGAAAGCCCTTGATGTATGGAACACGATGCATTTTGAATTTTTGAAAAATATTAATTTGAATAAAAGTTATTAAAAAGTGCCGAAGTTATTATTTCAAATTTGATAATTTTTTAAAATAAATAATTAAAAACGTACACCAATGTATAAGTACGCATACTGTTGGAGGGGCCTTTGATGTGTGCAACACAATGCTTTTTGAATTTTTGAAAAATATTAATTTGCGTAAAAGTTATTAAAAAGTGCCGAAGTTATTATTTCAAATTTGATAAATTTTTAAAATAAATAATGAAAAACGTAAAAAAATAAACAAGTAGACATACTGTTTTAAAGTCATTGATGTATGCAACACGATGCATTTTGAATTTTTAAAAAACATTAATTTAAATAAAAGTTATTAAAAAGTGCCGAAGTTATTATTTCAAATTTGATAAATTTTTCAAATAAATAATTAAAAACGTAAACAAATGTAAAAGTAGACATACCGTTGGATTGTTTTTGATGTATGCAACACAATGCTTTTTGAATTTTTGAAAAATATTAATTTGCGTAAAAGTTATTAAAAAGTCCCGAAGTTATTATTACAAATTTGATAAATTTTTAAAATAAATATATAAAAACGTAAAAAATGTACAAGTAGACATAATGTTTAACCGCTATTAATGTATGCAACACAATGCTTTTTGAACTTTTGAAAAGTATTAATTTGAATAAAAGTTATTAAATAGTGCCCAAGTTATTATTTAAAATTTTATGAATTTTAAAATAAATAATTAAAAACATAAAAAAATATTTAATTACACATACTGTTAGAAGGCCCTTGATTTATGCAACACGATGCGTTTTGAATTTTTAAAAAATATTAATTTGAATAAAAGTTATTAAAAAGTGCCCAAGTTATTATTTCAAATTTGATGAATTTTTAAAATAAATCAATTAAAACGTAATTAAATTATACAAGTAGACATACTGTTGGAAAGTCCTTGATGTATGCAACACAATGCTATTTGAATTTTTGAAAAATATTAATTTGTGCAAAAGTTATTAAAAAGTGCCGAAGTTATAATTTCAAATTTGATAAATTATTAAAATAAATAATTAAAAACATAAAAAATGTACAAGTAAACATACTGCTGGAAAGCCCTTGATGTACGCAACACAATGCTATTTGAATTTTTAAAAAATATTAATCTGCGTAAAAGTTATTAAAAAGTTCCGAAGTTATAATTTCAAATTCAATAAATTTTTAAAATAAATAATTAAAAACGTAAAAAAATGTACAAGTAGACATACTGTTGGAAAGCCCTTGATTTATGCAACACGGTGATTTTAAAATTTTTGAAAATTATTAATTTGATTAAAAGTTATTAAAAATGGACGAAATTATTATTTCAAATTTGATGAATTTTTAAAATAAATAAGTAAAAACGTAATAAACTATACAAGAAGACATACCGCTGGAAAGCTCTTGATGTATTCAACACAATGGTTTTCCAATTTTAAAAAAATAATAATTTGCATAAAAGTTATTAAAAAGGGCCGAAGTTATTATTTCAAATGTGATAATTTTTTTAAATAAATCAGTGAATACGTAATAAAATATACAAAGAGACAAACTGTTGAAAAGCTCTTGATGTATGCAACACGATGCTTTTTGAATTTTCAAAAAATATTAATTTGCATAAAAGTTATAATTTCCGTGCCGAAGTTATTATTTCAAATTTGATAAACTTTTAAAATAAATATATAAAAACGTAAAAAATGTACAATTAGATAAACTTTTAGAACGCCCATGATGTAGGCAACACGATCCTTTTTGAATTTTTGAAAAATATTACTTTGCATAAAAGTTATTAAAAAGTGCCGAAGTTATTATTTCAAATTTGATAAATTTTAAAAAAATATATATAAAAACGTAAAAAATGTACAAGTAGACATACTGTTTAAACGCTCGTAATGTATGCAACACAATGCTTTTTGAACTTTTGAAAAGTATTAATTTGAATAAATGTTATTAAATAGTGCCCAAGTTATTATTTAAATTTTTATGAATTTTAAAATAAATAATTGAAAACATAAAAAAATATACAAGTAGACATACTGTTAGAAGGCCCTTGATGTATGCAACACGATGCGTTTTGAATTTTAAAAAAATGTTAATTTGAATCAAAGATATTAAAAAGTGCCCAAGTTATTATTTCAAATTTGATGAAATTTTAAAATCAATCATTCAAAATGAAATCAAATATACAAGTAGATATGCTGTTGGAAAGCCTTTGATGTATGCAACACAATGCTATTTGAATTTTTAAAAAATATTTATTTGCGTAACAGTTATTAAAAAGTGCCGAAGTTATAATTTCAAATTTGATAAATTTTTAAAATAAATAATTAAAAACGTAAAAAAATGTACAAGTAGACATACTGCTGGAAAGCCCTTGATGTATTCAACACGGTGATTTTTAAATTTTTAAAAATTATTAATTTGATTAAAAGTTATTAAAAATGGCCAAATTTATTATTTCAAATTTGATGAATTTTTAAAATAAATAACTAAAAACGTAATAAAATATACAAGAAGACATACTGCTGGAAAGCTCTTGATATACTCAACACAATGCTTTTCCAATTTTTAAAAAATAATAATTTGCATAAAAGTTATTAAAAAGGGCGGAAGTTATTATTTCAAATGTGATAAATTTTTAAAATAAATAAGTAAAAACGTAATAAAATATACAAGTAGACAAACTGTTAGAAAGCCCTTGATATATGCAACACGATGCTTTTTGAATTTTAAAAAAATATTAATTTGCATAAAAGTTATTAAAAAGTGCCGAAGATATTATTTTAAATTTGATAAATTTTTAAAATAAATAACGTAAAAAATGTACAAGTAGACATACTGTTAGAACGCGCATGATGTACGCAAAACGATGCGTTTTGAATTTTTTAAAAATATTAATTTGCGTAAAAGTTATTAAAAAGTGCCAAAGTTACTATTTCAAATTTGATGAATTTTTGAAATAAATAAATAAAAACATAAAAAATGTACAAGTAAACAGACTGCTGGAAAGCCGTTGATGTATGCAACACAAAGCTTTTTGAATTTTTGAAAATTATTAATTTGCATAAAAGTTATTAAAAAGTACCGAAGTTATTATTTCAAATTTAATGAATTATTAAATAAAATAATTAAAAACGTAATAAAACCAACAAGAAAATAATTGTTGGAAAGACCTTGATGTATGCAACACGATTCTTTTTGTATTTTTAAAAAATATTAATTTAAATAAAAGTTATCAAAAAGTGCCCAAGTTATTATTTCAAATTTGATAAATTTTTTAAATAAATCATTCAATACGTAATAAAATATACAAGTAGACAAATTGTTGGACAGCTCTTGATGTATGCAACACGATGCTTTTTAAATTTTTAAAAAAATATTAATTTGCATAAAAGTTATAAAAAAGTGCCGAAGTTATTATTTCAAATTTGATAAATTTTTAAAATAAGTATATAAAAACGTAAAAAATGTACAAGTAGACATAATGTTTAAACGCTATTAATGTATGCTACACAATGCTTTTTGAACTTTTGAAAAGTATTAATTTTAATAAAAGTTATTAAATAGTGCTCAAGTTATTATTTCAAATTTGATGAATTTTTAAAATAAATCAAGTAAAACGTAATTAAATATACAAGTAGACATACTGTTAGAAAGTCCTTGATGTATGCAACACAATGCTATTTGAATTTTTTAAAAATATTACTTTGCGCAAAAGTTATTAAAAAGTGCCGAAGTTATAATTTCAAATTTGATAAATTTTTAAAATAAATATTTAAAAGCATAAAAAATGTACAAGTAAACACACTGCTGGAAAGCCCTTGATGTATGCAACACAATGCTATTTGAATTTTTGAAAAATATTAATTTGCGTAAAAGTTATTAAAAAGTCCCGAAGTTATAATTTCAAATTCGATAAATTTTTAAAATAAATAATTAAAAACGTAAAAAAATGTACAAGTAGACATACTGTTGGAAAGCCCTTGATGTATGCAACACGGTGATTTTAAAATTTTTAAAAATTATTAATTTGATTAAAAGTTATTAAAAATGGACGAATTTATTATTTCAAATTTGAATTTTTTCATAAATAATTAAAAACGTAATAAACTATACAAGAAGACATACCGCTGGAAAGCTCTTGATGTATTCAACACAATGCCTTTCCAATTTTCAACACAATGCCGAAGTTATTATTTCAAATGTGATAATTTTTTTAAATAAATCATTCAATACGTAATAAAATATACAAGTAGACAAACTGTTGAAAAGCTCTTGTTGTATGCAACACGATGCTTTTTGAATTTAAAAAAAAATATTAATTTGCATAAAAGTTATTAAAAAGTGCCGAAGTTATTATTTCAAATTTGATAAAATTTTAAAATAAATATATAAAAACGTAAAAAATGTACAATTAGACAAACTTTTAGAACGCCCATGATGTAGGCAACACGATCCTTTTTGAATTTTTGAAAAATGTTAATTTGCGTAAATGTTTTTAAAAAGTGAGCAAAGTTATTATTTCAAATTTGATACATTTTTAAAATAAATAATTAAAAACGTAAAAAATGTACAAGTAAACATACTGTTTGAAAGCTCTTAATGTATTCAACACGATGCTTTTGGAACTTTTGAAAAGTAGTAATTTGAATAAAAGTTATTAAATAGTGCCCAAGTTATTATTTCAAATTTTATGAATTTTAAAATAAATAATTGAAAACATAGAAAAATATACAAATAGACATACTGTTAGAAGGCCCTTGATGTATGCAACACGATGCGTTTTGAATTTTAAAAAAATGTTAATATGAATCAAAGATATTAAAAAGTGCCCAAGTTATTATTTCAAATTTGATGAAATTTTAAAATCAATCATTCAAAATGAAATCAAATATACAAGTAGATATGCTGTTGGAAAGCCTTTGATGTATGCAACACAATGCTATTTGAATTTTTAAAAAATATTAATTTGCGTAACAGTTATTAAAAAGTGCCGAAGTTATAATTTCAAATTTGATAAATTTTTAAAATAAATAATTAAAAACGTAAAAAAATGTACAAGTAGACATACTGTTGGAAAGCTCTTGATGTATTCAACACGGTGATTTTTAAATTTTTAAAAATTATTAATTTGATTAAAAGTTATTAAAAATGGCCAAATTTATTATTTCAAATTTGATGAATTTTTAAAATAAATAACTAAAAACGTAATAAAATATACAAGAAGACATACTGCTGGAAAGCTCTTGATATACTCAACACAATGCTTTTCCAATTTTTAAAAAATAATAATTTGCATAAAAGTTATTAAAAAGGGCGGAAGTTATTATTTCAAATGTGATAAATTTTTTAAATAAATAATTAAAAACGTAATAAAATAAACAAGTAGATATACTGTTAGAAAGCCCTTGATGTATGCAACAAAATGCCGTTCAAATTTTTAAAAAATATTAATTTGCATAAAAGTTATTAAAAAGTGCCAAAGTTATTATTTTAAATTTAATGAATTTTTAAAATAAATAAATAAAAACGTAATTACATATACAAGTAAACATGCTGCTGGAAGGCCTTTGATGTATGCAACACAATGATTTTTGAATTTTTAAAAATTATTAATTTGCATAAAAGTTAATTAAAAGTACCAAAGTTATTACTTCAAATTTAATGAATTATTAAATAAAATAATTAAAAACGTAATAAAATCGACAAGAAAATTTTTTGTTGGAAAGACCTTGTTGTATGCAACACGATGCTTTTTGGATTTTTAAAAAATATTAATTTGCATAAAAGTTATGAAAACGTGCCGAAGTTATTATTTCAAAATTGATGAATTTTTAAAATAAATAAGTAAAAACGTAATAAAATATACAAGTAGACAAACTGTTAGAAAGCCCTTGATATATGCAACACGATGCTTTTTGAATTTAAAAAAAATATTAATTTGCATAAAAGTTATTAAAAAGTGCCGAAGATATTATTTTAAATTTGATAAATTTTTAAAATAAATAACGTAAAAAATGTACAAGTAGACATACTGTTAGAACGTGCATGATGTACGCAAAACGATGCGTTTTGAATTTTTTAAAAATATTAATTTGCGTAAAAGTTATTAAAAAGTGCCAAAGTTACTATTTCAAATTTGATGAATTTTTGAAATAAATAAATAAAAACATAAAAAATGTACAAGTAAACAGACTGCTGGAAAGCCGTTGATGTATGCAACACAAAGCTTTTTGAATTTTTGAAAATTATTAATTTGCATAAAAGTTATTAAAAAGTACCGAAGATATTATTTCAAATTTAATGAATTATTAAATAAAATAATTAAAAACGTAATAAAACCAACAAGAAAATAATTGTTGGAAAGACCTTGATGTATGCAACACGATTCTTTTTGTATTTTTAAAAAATATTAATTTAAATAAAAGTTATCAAAAAGTGCCCAAGTTATTATTTCAAATTTGATAAATTTTTTAAATAAATCATTCAATACGTAATAAAATATACAAGTAGACAAATTGTTGGACAGCTCTTGATGTATGCAACACGGTGATTTTTAAATTTTTAAAAAAATATTAATTTGCATAAAAGTTATAAAAAAGTGCCGAAGTTATTATTTCAAATTTGATAAATTTTTAAAATAAGTATATAAAAACGTAAAAAATGTACAAGTAGACATAATGTTTAAACGCTATTAATTTAAAATTTTATGAATTTTAAAATAAATAATTAAAAACATAAAAAAATATTCAATTACACATATTGTTAGAAGGCCCTTGATGTATGCAACACGATGCGTTTTGAATTTTTAAAAATCATTAATTTGAATAAAAGTTATTAAAAAGTGCCCAAGTTATTATTTCAAATTTGATAAATTTTTAAAATAAATCAATTAAAACGTAATTAAATATACAAGTAGACATATTGTCAGAAAGTCCTTGATGTATGCAACACAATGCTATTTGAATTTTTGAAAAATATTATTTTGCGCAAAAGTTATTAAAAAGTGCCGAAGTTATAATTTCAAATTTGATAAATTTTTAAAATAAATAATTAAAAGCATAAAAAATGTACCAGTAAACACACTGCTAGAAAGCCCTTGATGTATGCAACACAATGCTATTTGAATTTTTGAAAAATATTAATTTGCGTAAAAGTTATTAAAAAGTTCCGAAGTTATAATTTCAAATTCGATAAATTTTTAAAATAAATAATTAAAAACGTAAAAAAATGTACAAGTAGACATACTGTTGGAAAGCCCTTGATGTATGCAACACGGTGATTTTAAAATTTTTGAAAATTATTAATTTGATTAAAAGTTATTAAAAATGGACGAATTTAGTATTTCAAATTTGAATTTTTTTTAATAAATAATTAAAAACGTAATAAACTATACAAGAAGACATACCGCTGGAAAGCTCTTGATGTATTCAACACAATGCCTTTCCAATTTTTAAAAAATAATAATTTGCATAAAAGTTATTAAAAAGGGGCGAAGTTATTATTACAAATGTGATCATTTTTTTAAATAAATCATTCAATACGTAATAAAATATACAAGTAGACAAACTGTTGAAAAGCTCTTGATGTATGCAACACGATGCTTTTTAAATTTTAAAAAAAAGATTAATTTGCATAAAAGTTATTAAAAAGTGCCGAAGATATTATTTCAAATTTGATAAATTTTTAAAATAAATATAGTAAAAAATGTACAAGTAGACATACTGTTAGAACGCGCATGATGTATGCAAAACGATCCTTTTTGAATTTTTGAAAAATGTAAATTTGCGTAAAAGTTTTTAAAAAGTGAGCGTAAACATGCTGCTGGAAGGCCTTTGATGTATGCAACACAATGCTTTTTGAATTTTTGAAAATTATTAATTGGCATAAAAGTTAATTAAAAAGTGCCGAAGTTATTATTTCAAATTTGATAAACTTTTAAAATAAATATATAAAAACGTAAAAAATGTACAATTAGACAAACTTTTAGAACGCCCATGATGTAGGCAACACGATTCTTTTTGAATTTTTGAAAAATGTTAATTTGCGTAAAAGTTTTTAAAAAGTGAGCGTAAACATGCTGCTGGAAGGCCTTTGATGTATGCAACACAATGCTTTTTGAATTTTTGAAAATTATTAATTTGCATAAAAGTTAATTAAAAGTACCAAAGTTATTACTTCAAATTTAATGAATTATTAAATAAAATAATTAAAAACGTAATAAAATCGACAAGAAAATATGTTGTTGGAAAGACCTTGTATGCAACACGATGCTTTTTGGATTTTTAAAAAATATTAATTTTCATAAAAGTTATGAAAAAGTGCCGAAGTTATTATTTCAAATTTGATGAATTTTTAAAATAAATAAGTAAAAACGTAATAAAATATACAAGTAGACAAACTGATATAAAGCCCTTGATATATGCAACACGATGCTTTTTTAATTTTAAAAAAATATTAATTTGCATAAAAGTTATTAAAAAGTGCCGAAGATATTATTTCAAATTTGATAAATTTTTAAAATAAATAATTAAAAACGTAAAAAAATGTACAAGTAGACATACTGTTGGAAAGCCCTTGATGTATGCAACACGGTGATTTTAAAATTTTTGAAAATTATTAATTTGATTAAAAGTTATTAAAAATGGACGAATTTATTATTTCAAATTTGATGAATTTTTTAAATAAATAATTAAAAACGTAATAAACTATACAAGAAGACATACCGCTGGAAAGCTCTTGATGTATTCAACACAATGCCTTTCCAATTTTTAAAAAATAATAATTTGCATAAAAGTTATTAAAAAGGGCCAAAGTTATTATTTCAAATGTGATAATTTTTTTAAATAAATCATTCAATACGTAATAAAATATACAAGTAGACAAACTGTTGAAAAGCTCTTGTTGTATGCAAAACGATGCTTTTTGAATTTTCAAAAAATATTAATTTGCATAAAAGTTATTAAAAAGTGCCGAAGTTATTATTTCAAATTTAATAAACTTTTAAAATAAATATATAAAAACGTAAAAAATGTACAATTATACAAACTTTTAGAACGCCCATGATGTAGGCAACACGATCCTTTTTGAATTTTTGAAAAATGTTAATTTGCGTAAAAGTTTTTAAAAAGTGAGCGTAAACATGCTGCTGGAAGGCCTTTGATGTATGCAACACAATGCTTTCTGAATTTTTGAAAATTATTAATTTGCATAAAAGTTAATTAAAAGTACCGAAGTTATTACTTCAAATTTAATGAATTATTAAATAAAATAATTAAAAACGTAATAAAATCGACAAGAAAATATTTTGTTGGAAAGACCTTGTATGCAACACGATGTTTTTGGATTTTTAAAAAATATTAATTTTCATAAAAGTTATGAAAAAGTGCCGAAGTTATTATTTCAAATTTGATGAATTTTTGAAATAAATAAGTAAAAACGTAATAAAATAAACAAGTAGACAAACTGTTAGAAAGCCCTTGATATATGCAACACGATGCTTTTTGAATTTTAAAAAAGTATTAATTTGCATAAAAGTTATTAAAAAGTGCCGAAGATATTATTTCAAATTTGATAAATTTTTAAAATAAATAACGTAAAAAATGTACAAGTAGACATACTGTTAGAACGCGCATGATGTATGCACCACGATGCGTTTTGAATTTTAAAAGAATATTAATTTAAATCAAAGATATTAAAAAGTGCCCAAGTTATTATTTCAAATTTGATGAATTTTTAAAATTAATCATTCAAAACGTAATCAAATATACAAGTAGATATGCTGTTGGAAAGCCTTTGATGTATGCAACACAATGCTATTTGAATTTTTAAAAAATATTTATTTGCGTAACAGTTATTAAAAAGTGCCGAAGTTATAATTTCAAATTTGATAAATTTTTAAAATAAATAATTAAAAACGTAAAAAAATGTACAAGTAGACATACTGTTGGAAAGCCCTTAATGTATGCAACATGGTGATTTTTAAATTTTTAAAAATTATTAATTTGATTAAAAGTTATTAAAAATGGCCAAATTTATTATTTCAAATTTGATGAATTTTTAAAATAAATAACTAAAAACGTAATAAAATATACAAGAAGACATACCGCTGTTATGCTCTTGATATACTCAACACAATGCTTTTTCAATTTTTAAAAAATAATAATTTGCAGAAAAGTTATTAAAAAGGGCCGAAGTTATTATTTCAAATGTGATAAATTTTTTAAATAAATAATTAAAAACGTAATAAAATAAACAAGTAGATATACTGTTGGAAATCCCTTGATGTATCCAACAAAATGCCGTTCAAATTTTTAAAAAATATTAATTTGCATAAAAGTTATTAAAAAGTGCCAAAGTTATTATTTTAAATTTAATGAATTTTTAAAATAAATAAATAAAAACGTAATTACATATACAAGTAAACATGCTGCTGGAAGGCCTTTGATGTATGCAACACAATGATTTTTGAATTTTTAAAAATTATTAATTTGCATAAAAGTTAATTAAAAGTACCGAAGTTATTACTTCAAATTTAATGAATTATTAAATAAATTAATTAAAAACGTAATAAAATCGACAAGAAAATATTTTGTTGGAAAGACCTTGTTGTATGCAACACGATGCTTTTTGGATTTTTAAAAAATATTAACTTGCATAAAAGTTATGAAAAAGTGCCGAAGTTATTATTTCAAATTTGATAAATTTTTGAAATAAATAAGTAAAAACGTAATAAAATAAACAAATAGACAAACTGTTAGAAAGATCTTGATATATGCAACACGATGCTTTTTGAATTTCAAAAAAATATTAATTTGCATAAAAGTTATTAAAAAGTGCCGAAGATATTATTTTAAATTTGATAAATTTTTAAAATAAATAACGTAAAAAATGTACAAGTAGACATACTGTTAGAACGCGCATGATGTATGCAAAACGACTCGTTTTGAATTTTTGAAAAATATTAATTTGCGTAAAAGTTATTAAAAAGTGCCAAAGTTACTATTTCAAATTTGATGAATTTTTGAAATAAATAAATAAAAACATAAAAAATGTACAAGTAAACAGACTGCTGGAAAGCCGTTGATGTATGCAACACAAAGCTTTTTGAATTTTTGAATATTATTAATTTGCATAAAAGTTATTAAAAAGTACCGAAGTTATTATTTCAAATTTAATGAATTATTAAATAAAATATTTAAAAACGTAATAAAACCAACAAGAAAATAATTGTTGGAAAGACCTTGATGTATGCAAAACGATTCTTTTTGTATTTTTGAAAAATATTAATTTGAATAAAAGTTATCAAAAAGTGCCCAAGTTATTATTTCAAATTTGATAAATTTTTTAAATAAATCATTTAATACGTAATAACATTTACAAGTAGACAAATTGTTGGAAAGCTCTTGATGTATGCAACACGATGCTTTTTAAATTTTTAAAAAAAAATATTATTTTGCATAAAAGTTATAAAAAAGTGCCGAAGTTATTATTTCAAATTTGATAAATTTTTAAAATAAGTATATAAAAACGTAAAAAATGTACAAGTAGACATAATTTTTAAACGCTATTAATTTAAAATTTTATGAATTTTAAAATAAATAATTAAAAACATAAAAAAATATTCAATTACACATATTGTTAGAAGGCCCTTGATGTATGCAACACGATGCGTTTTGAATTTTTAAAAATCATTAATTTGAATAAAAGTTATTAAAAAGTGCCCAAGTTATTATTTCAAATTTGATAAATTTTTAAAATAAATCAATTAAAACGTAATTAAATATACAAGTAGACATACTGTTAGAAAGTCCTTGATGTATGCAACACAATGCTATTTGAATTTTTGAAAAATATTATTTTGCGCAAAAGTTATTAAAAAGTGCCGAAGTTATAATTTCAAATTTGATAAATTTTTAAAATAAATAATTAAAAGCATAAAAAATGTACAAGTAAACACACTGCTAGAAAGCCCTTGATGTATGCAACACAATGCTATTTGAATTTTTGAAAAATATTAATTTGCGTAAAAGTTATTAAAAAGTTCCAAAGTTATAATTTCAAATTCGATAAATTTTTAAAATAAATTATTAAAAACGTAAAAAAATGTACAAGTAGACATACTGTTGGAAAGCCCTTGATGTATGCAACACGGTGATTTTAAAATTTTTGAAAATTATTAATTTGATTAAAAGTTATTAAAAATGGACGAATTTATTATTTCAAATTTGAATTTTTTTTAATAAATAATTAAAAACGTAATAAACTATACAAGAAGACATACCGCTGGAAAGCTCTTGATGTATTCAACACAATGCCTTTCCAATTTTTAAAAAATAATAATTTGCATAAAAGTTATTAAAAAGGGGCGAAGTTATTATTTCAAATGTGATCATTTTTTTAAATAAATCATTCAATACGTAATAAAATATACAAGTACACAAACTGTTGAAAAGCTCTTGATGTATGCAACACGATGCTTTTTGAATTTTAAAAAAATATTAATTTGCATAAAAGTTATTAAAAAGTGCCGAAGATATTATTTCAAATTTGATAAATTTTTAAAATAAATATAGTAAAAAATGTACAAGTAGACATACTGTTAGAACGCGCATGATGTATGCAAAACGATCCTTTTTGAATTTTTGAAAAATGTTAATTTGCGTAAAAGTTTTTAAAAAGTGAGCGTAAACATGCTGCTGGAAGGCCTTTGATGTATGCAACACAATGCTTTTTGAATTTTTGAAAATTATTAATTGGCATAAAAGTTAATTAAAAAGTGCCGAAGTTATTATTTCAAATTTGATAAACTTTTAAAATAAATATATAAAAACGTAAAAAATGTACAATTAGACAAACTTTTAGAACGCCCATGATGTAGGCAACACGATTCTTTTTGAATTTTTGAAAATTATTAATTTGCATAAAAGTTAATTAAATGTACCAAAGTTATTACTTCAAATTTAATGAATTATTAAATAAAATAATTAAAAACGTAATAAAATCGACAAGAAAATATTTTGTTGGAAAGACCTTGTATGCAACACGATGCTTTTTGGATTTTTAAAAAATATTAATTTAAATAAAAGTTATCAAAAAGTGCCCAAGTTATTATTTCAAATTTGATAAATTTTTTAAATAAATCATTCAATACGTAATAAAATATACAAGTAGACAAATTGTTGGACAGCTCTTGATGTATGCAACACGGTGATTTTAAAATTTTTAAAAATTATTAATTTGATTAAAAGTTATTAAAAATGGACGAATTTATTATTTCAAATTTGAATTTTTTCATAAATAATTAAAAACGTAATAAACTATACAAGAAGACATACCGCTGGAAAGCTCTTGATGTATTCAACACAATGCCTTTCCAATTTTTAAAAAATAATAATTTGCATAAAAGTTATTAAAAAGGGCCGAAGTTATTATTTCAAATGTGATAATTTTTTTAAATAAATCATTCAATACGTAATAAAATATACAAGTAGACAAACTGTTGAAAAGCTCTTGTTGTATGCAACACGATGCTTTTTGAATTTAAAAATAAATATTAATTTGCATAAAAGTTATTAAAAAGTGCCAAAGTTATTATTTTAAATTTAATGAATTTTTAAAATAAATAAATAAAAACGTAATTACATATACAAGTAAACATGCTGCTGGAAGGCCTTTGATGTATGCAACACAATGATTTTTGAATTTTTAAAAATTATTAAGTTGCATAAAAGTTAATTAAAAGTACCGAAGTTATTACTTCAAATTTAATGAATTATTAAATAAAATAATTAAAAATGTAATAAAATCGACAAGAAAATATTTTGTTGGAAAGACCTTCTTGTATGCAACACGATGCTTTTTGGATTTTTAAAAAATATTAATTTGCATAAAAGTTATGAAAAAGTGCCGAAGTTATTATTTCAAATTTGATAAATTTTTAAAATAAATAAGTAAAAACGTAATAAAATATACAAATAGACAAACTGTTAAAAAGCCCTTGATATATGCAACACGATGCTTTTTGAATTTCAAAAAAATATTAATTTGCATAAAAGTTATTAAAAAGTGCCGAAGATATTATTTTAAATTTGATAAATTTTTAAAATAAATAACGTAAAAAATGTACAAGTAGACATACTGTTAGAACGCGCATGATGTATGCAAAACGATGCGTTTTGAATTTTTGAAAAATATTAATTTGCGTAAAAGTTATTAAAAAGTGCCAAAGTTACTATTTCAAATTTGATGAATTTTTGAAATAAATAAATAAAAACATAAAATATGTACAAGTAAACAGTCTGCTGGAAAGCCGTTGATGTATGCAACACAAAGCTTTTTGAATTTTTGAATATTATTAATTTGCATAAAAGTTATTAAAAAGTACCGAAGTTATTATTTCAAATTTAATGAATTATTAAATAAAATAATTAAAAACGTAATAAAACCAACAAGAAAATAATTGTTGGAAAGACCTTGATGTATGCAACACGATTCTTTTTGTATTTTTGAAAAATATTAATTTGAATAAAAGTTATCAAAAAGTGCCCAAGTTATTATTTCAAATTTGATAAATTTTTTAAATAAATCATTTAATACGTAATAACATATGCAAGTAGACAAATTGTTGGAAAGCTCTTGATGTATGCAACACGATGCTTTTTAAATTTTTAAAAAAATATTAATTTGCATAAAAGTTATAAAAAAGTGCCGAAGTTATTATTTCAAATTTGATAAATTTTTAAAATAAGTATATAAAAACGTAAAAAATGTACAAGTAGACATAATGTTTAAACGCTATTAATTTAAAATTTTATGAATTTTAAAATAAATAATTAAAAACATAAAAAAATATTCAATTACACATATTGTTAGAAGGCCCTTGATGTATGCAACACGATGCGTTTTGAATTTTTAAAAATCATTAATTTGAATAAAAGTTATTAAAAAGTGCCCAAGTTATTATTTCAAATTTGATAAATTTTTAAAATAAATCAATTAAAACGTAATTAAATATACAAGTAGACATACTGTCAGAAAGTCCTTGATGTATGCAACACAATGCTATTTGAATTTTTGAAAAATATTATTTTGCGCAAAAGTTATTAAAAAGTGCCGAAGTTATAATTTCAAATTTGATAAATTTTTAATATAAATAATTAAAAGCATAAAAAATGTACCAGTAAACACACTGCTAGAAAGCCCTTGATGTATGCAATACAATGCTATTTGAATTTTTGAAAAATATTAATTTGCGTAAAAGTTATTAAAAAGTTCCGAAGTTATAATTTCAAATTCGATAAATTTTTAAAATAAATAATTAAAAACGTAAAAAAATGTACAAGTAGACATACTGTTGGAAAGCCCTTGATGTATGCAACACGGTGATTTTAAAATTTTTGAAAATTATTAATTTGATTAAAAGTTATTAAAAATGGACGAATTTAGTATTTCAAATTTGAATTTTTTTTAATAAATAATTAAAAACGTAATAAACTATACAAGAAGACATACCGCTGGAAAGCTCTTGATGTATTCAACACAATGCCTTTCCAATTTTTAAAAAATAATAATTTGCATAAAAGTTATTAAAAAGGGGCGAAGTTATTATTTCAAATGTGATCATTTTTTTAAATAAATCATTCAATACGTAATAAAATATACAAGTAGACAAACTGTTGAAAAGCTCTTGATGTATGCAACACGATGCTTTTTAAATTTTAAAAAAAAGATTAATTTGCATAAAAGTTATTAAAAAGTGCCGAAGATATTATTTCAAATTTGATAAATTTTTAAAATAAATATAGTAAAAAATGTACAAGTAGACATACTGTTAGAACGCGCATGATGTATGCAAAACGATCCTTTTTGAATTTTTGAAAAATGTTAATTTGCGTAAAAGTTTTTAAAAAGTGAGCGTAAACATGCTGCTGGAAGGCCTTTGATGTATGCAACACAATGCTTTCTGAATTTTTGAAAATTATTAATTTGCATAAAAGTTAATTAAAAGTACCGAAGTTATTACTTCAAATTTAATGAATTATTAAATAAAATAATTAAAAACGTAATAAAATCGACAAGAAAATATTTTGTTGGAAAGACCTTGTATGCAACACGATGTTTTTGGATTTTTAAAAAATATTAATTTTCATAAAAGTTATGAAAAAGTGCCGAAGTTATTATTTCAAATTTGATGAATTTTTGAAATAAATAAGTAAAAACGTAATAAAATAAACAAGTAGACAAACTGTTAGAAAGCCCTTGATATATGCAACACGATGCTTTATGAATTTTAAAAAAGTATTAATTTGCATAAAAGTTATTAAAAAGTGCCGAAGATATTATTTCAAATTTGATAAATTTTTAAAATAAATAACGTAAAAAATGTACAAGTAGACATACTGTTAGAACGCGCATGATGTATGCACCACGATGCGTTTTGAATTTTAAAAGAATATTAATTTAAATCAAAGATATTAAAAAGTGCCCAAGTTATTATTTCAAATTTGATGAATTTTTAAAATTAATCATTCAAAACGTAATCAAATATACAAGTAGATATGCTGTTGGAAAGCCTTTGATGTATGCAACACAATGCTATTTGAATTTTTAAAAAATATTTATTTGCGTAACAGTTATTAAAAAGTGCCGAATTTATAATTTCAAATTTGATAAATTTTTAAAATAAATAATTAAAAACGTAAAAAAATGTACAAGTAGACATACTGTTGGAAAGCCCTTAATGTATGCAACATGGTGATTTTTAAATTTTTAAAAATTATTAATTTGATTAAAAGTTATTAAAAATGGCCAAATTTATTATTTCAAATTTGATGAATTTTTAAAATAAATAACTAAAAACGTAATAAAATATACAAGAAGACATACCGCTGTTATGCTCTTGATATACTCAACACAATGCTTTTTCAATTTTTAAAAAATAATAATTTGCATAAAAGTTATTAAAAAGGGCCGAAGTTATTATTTCAAATGTGATAAATTTTTTAAATAAATAATTAAAAACGTAATAAAATAAACAAGTAGATATACTGTTGGAAATCCCTTGATGTATCCAACAAAATGCCGTTCAAATTTTTAAAAAATATTAATTTGCATAAAAGTTATTAAAAAGTGCCAAAGTTATTATTTTAAATTTAATGAATTTTTAAAATAAATAAATAAAAACGTAATTACATATACAAGTAAACATGCTGCTGGAAGGCCTTTGATGTATGCAACACAATGATTTTTGAATTTTTAAAAATTATTAATTTGCATAAAAGTTAATTAAAAGTACCGAAGTTATTACTTCAAATTTAATGAATTATTAAATAAATTAATTAAAAACGTAATAAAATCGACAAGAAAATATTTTGTTGGAAAGACCTTGTTGTATGCAACACGATGCTTTTTGGATTTTTAAAAAATATTAATTTGCATAAAAGTTATGAAAAAGTGCCGAAGTTATTATTTCAAATTTGATAAATTTTTGAAATAAATAAGTAAAACCGTAATAAAATATACAAATAGACAAACTGTTAGAAAGCCCTTGATATATGCAACACGATGCTTTTTGAATTTCAAAAAAATATTAATTTGCATAAAAGTTATTAAAAAGTGCCGAAGATATTATTTTAAATTTGATAAATTTTTAAAATAAATAACGTAAAAAATGTACAAGTAGACATACTGTTAGAACGCGCATGATGTATGCAAAACGACTCGTTTTGAATTTTTGAAAAATATTAATTTGCGTAAGAGTTATTAAAAAGTGCCAAAGTTACTATTTCAAATTTGATGAATTTTTGAAATAAATAAATAAAAACATAAAAAATGTACAAGTAAACAGACTGCTGGAAAGCCGTTGATGTATGCAACACAAAGCTTTTTGAATTTTTGAATATTATTAATTTGCATAAAAGTTATTAAAAAGTACCGAAGTTATTATTTCAAATTTAATGAATTATTAAATAAAATAATTAAAAACGTAATAAAACCAACAAGAAAATAATTGTTGGAAAGACCTTGATGTATGCAAAACGATTCTTTTTGTATTTTTGAAAAATATTAATTTGAATAAAAGTTATCAAAAAGTGCCCAAGTTATTATTTCAAATTTGATAAATTTTTTAAATAAATCATTTAATACGTAATAACATTTACAAGTAGACAAATTGTTGGAAAGCTCTTGATGTATGCAACACGATGCTTTTTAAATTTTTAAAAAAATATATTATTTTGCATAAAAGTTATAAAAAAGTGCCGAAGTTATTATTTCAAATTTGATAAATTTTTAAAATAAGTATATAAAAACGTAAAAAATGTACAAGTAGACATAATTTTTAAACGCTATTAATTTAAAATTTTAT
The DNA here is from genome assembly GCA_963556235.1 of Cryptophagus acutangulus. Classification (NCBI taxonomy): domain Eukaryota; kingdom Metazoa; phylum Arthropoda; class Insecta; order Coleoptera; family Cryptophagidae; genus Cryptophagus; species Cryptophagus acutangulus. The sequence continues at coordinate 5,142,322 of OY744570.1, forward strand.
GAATTTTAAAATAAATAATTAAAAACATAAAAAAATATTCAATTACACATATTGTTAAAAGGCCCTTGATGTATGCAACACGATGCGTTTTGAATTTTTAAAAATCATTAATTTGAATAAAAGTTATTAAAAAGTGCCCAAGTTATTATTTCAAATTTGATAAATTTTTAAAATAAATCAATTAAAACGTAATTAAATATACAAGTAGACATACTGTTAGAAAGTCCTTGATGTATGCAACACAATGCTATTTGAATTTTTGAAAAATATTATTTTGCGCAAAAGTTATTAAAAAGTGCCGAAGTTATAATTTCAAATTTGACAAATTTTTAAAATAAATAATTAAAAGCATAAAAAATGTACAAGTAAACACACTGCTAGAAAGCCCTTGATGTATGCAACACAATGCTATTTGAATTTTTGAAAAATATTAATTTGCGTAAAAGTTATTAAAAAGTTCCAAAGTTATAATTTCAAATTCGATAAATTTTTAAAATAAATAATTAAAAACGTAAAAAAATGTACAAGTAGACATACTGTTGGAAAGCCCTTGATGTATGCAACACGGTGATTTTAAAATTTTTGAAAATTATTAATTTGATTATAAGTTATTAAAAATGGACGAATTTATTATTTCAAATTTGAATTTTTTTTAATAAATAATTAAAAACGTAATAAACTATACAAGAAGACATACCGCTGGAAAGCTCTTGATGTATTCAACACAATGCCTTTCCAATTTTTAAAAAATAATAATTTGCATAAAAGTTATTAAAAAGGGGCGAAGTTATTATTTCAAATGTGATCATTTTTTAAAATAAATCATTCAATACGTAATAAAATATACAAGTACACAAACTGTTGAAAAGCTCTTGATGTATGCAACACGATGCTTTTTGAATTTTAAAAAAATATTAATTTGCATAAAAGTTATTAAAAAGTGCCGAAGATATTATTTCAAATTTGATAAATTTTTAAAATAAATATAGTAAAAAATGTACAAGTAGACATACTGTTAGAACGCGCATGATGTATGCAAAACGATCCTTTTTGAATTTTTGAAAAATGTTAATTTGCGTAAAAGTTTTTAAAAAGTGAGCGTAAACATGCTGCTGGAAGGCCTTTGATGTATGCAACACAATGCTTTTTGAATTTTTGAAAATTATTAATTGGCATAAAAGTTAATTAAAAAGTGCCGAAGTTATTATTTCAAATTTGATAAACTTTTAAAATAAATATATAAAAACGTAAAAAATGTACAATTAGACAAACTTTTAGAACGCCCATGATGTAGGCAACACGATTCTTTTTGAATTTTTGAAAATTATTAATTTGCATAAAAGTTAATTAAATGTACCAAAGTTATTACTTCAAATTTAATGAATTATTAAATAAAATAATTAAAAACGTAATAAAATCGACAAGAAAATATTTTGTTGGAAAGACCTTGTATGCAACACGATGCTTTTTGGATTTTTAAAAAATATTAATTTTCATAAAAGTTATGAAAAAGTGCCGAAGTTATTATTTCAAATTTGATGAATTTTTAAAATAAATAAGTAAAAACGTAATAAAATATACAAGTAGACAAACTGATAGAAAGCCCTTGATATATGCAACACGATGCTTTTTTAATTTTAAAAAAATATTAATTTGCATAAAAGTTATTAAAAAGTGCCGAAGATATTATTTCAAACTTGATAAATTTTTAAAATAAATAACGTAAAAAATGTACAAGTAGACATACTGTTAGAATGCGCATGATGTATGCAAAACGATGCGTTTTGAATTTTTGAAAAATATTAATTTGCGTAAAAGTTATTAAAAAGTGCCAAAGTTACTATTTCAAATTTGATGAATTTTTGAAATAAATAAATAAAAACATAAAAAATGTACAAGTAAACAGACTGCTGGAAAGCCGTTGATATATGCAACACAAAGCTTTTTGAATTTTTTAAAATTATTAATTTGCATAAAAGTTATTAAAAAGTACCGAAGTTATTATTTCAAATTTAATGAATTATTAAATAAAATAATTAAAAACGTAATAAAACCAACAAGAAAATATATTGTTGGAAAGACCTAATGTATGCAACACGATTCTTTTTGTATTTTTGAAAAATATTAATTTTCATAAAAGTTATTAAAAAGTGCCGAAGTTATTATTTCAAATTTGATAAATTTTTAAAATAAATATATGAAAACGTAAAAAATGTACAAGTAGACATAATGTTTATACGCTATTAATGTATGCAACACAATGCTTTTTGAACTTTTGAAAAGTATTAATTTGAATAAAAGTTATTAAATAGTGCTCAAGTTATTATTTAAAATTTTATGAATTTTAAAATAAATAATTAAAAACATAAAAAAATATTCAATTACACATACTGTTAGGAGTCCCTTGATGTATGCAACACGATGTGTTTTGAATTTTTAAAAAATATTAATTTGAATAAAAGTTATTAAAAAGTGCCCAAGTTATTATTTAAAATTTGATGAATTTTTAAAATAAATCAATTAAAACGTAATTAAATATACAAGTAGACATACTGTTGGAAAGTCCTTAATGTATGCAACACAATGCTATTTGAATTTTTGAAAAATATTATGTTGCGCAAAAGTTATTAAAAAGTTCCGAAGTTATAATTTCAAATTTGATAAATTTTTAAAATAAATAATTAAAAACGTAATAAAATATACAAGAATACATACCGCTGGAAAGCTCTTGATGTATTCAACACGATGCTTTTCCAATTTTTAAAAAATAATAATTTGCATAAAAGTTATTAAAAAGGGCCGAAGTTATTATTTCAAATTAAATGAATTATTAAATAAAATAATTAAAAACGTAATAAAACCAACAAAAAAATATATTGTTGGCAAGACCTTGATGTATGCAACACGATTCTTTTTGAATTTTTAAAAAATATTAATTTGAATAAAAGTTATTAAAAAGTGCCAAAGTTATTATTTCAAATTTGATGAATTTTTAAAATTAATTAATTAAAACGTAATTAAATATACAAGTAGACAAACTGTTGAAAAGCCCTTAATGTATGCAACACGATGCTTCTTGAATTTTTGAAAAATATTAATTTGAATAAAAGTTATCAAAAAGTGCCCAAGTTATTATTTCAAATTTGATAAATTTTTTAAATAAATCATTTAATACGTAATAACATATGCAAGTAGACAAATTGTTGGAAAGCTCTTGATGTATGCAACACGATGCTTTTTAAATTTTTAAAAAAATATTAATTTGCATAAAAGTTATAAAAAAGTGCCGAAGTTATTATTTCAAATTTGATAAATTTTTAAAATAAGTATATAAAAACGTAAAAAATGTACAAGTAGACATAATGTTTAAACGCTATTAATTTAAAATTTTATGAATTTTAAAATAAATAATTAAAAACATAAAAAAATATTCAATTACACATATTGTTAGAAGGCCCTTGATGTATGCAACACGATGCGTTTTGAATTTTTAAAAATCATTAATTTGAATAAAAGTTATTAAAAAGTGCCCAAGTTATTATTTCAAATTTGATAAATTTTTAAAATAAATCAATTAAAACGTAATTAAATATACAAGTAGACATACTGTCAGAAAGTCCTTGATGTATGCAACACAATGCTATTTGAATTTTTGAAAAATATTATTTTGCGCAAAAGTTATTAAAAAGTGCCGAAGTTATAATTTCAAATTTGATAAATTTTTAATATAAATAATTAAAAGCATAAAAAATGTACCAGTAAACACACTGCTAGAAAGCCCTTGATGTATGCAATACAATGCTATTTGAATTTTTGAAAAATATTAATTTGCGTAAAAGTTATTAAAAAGTTCCGAAGTTATAATTTCAAATTCGATAAATTTTTAAAATAAATAATTAAAAACGTAAAAAAATGTACAAGTAGACATACTGTTGGAAAGCCCTTGATGTATGCAACACGGTGATTTTAAAATTTTTGAAAATTATTAATTTGATTAAAAGTTATTAAAAATGGACGAATTTAGTATTTCAAATTTGAATTTTTTTTAATAAATAATTAAAAACGTAATAAACTATACAAGAAGACATACCGCTGGAAAGCTCTTGATGTATTCAACACAATGCCTTTCCAATTTTTAAAAAATAATAATTTGCATAAAAGTTATTAAAAAGGGGCGAAGTTATTATTTCAAATGTGATCATTTTTTTAAATAAATCATTCAATACGTAATAAAATATACAAGTAGACAAACTGTTGAAAAGCTCTTGATGTATGCAACACGATGCTTTTTAAATTTTAAAAAAAAGATTAATTTGCATAAAAGTTATTAAAAAGTGCCGAAGATATTATTTCAAATTTGATAAATTTTTAAAATAAATATAGTAAAAAATGTACAAGTAGACATACTGTTAGAACGCGCATGATGTATGCAAAACGATCCTTTTTGAATTTTTGAAAAATGTTAATTTGCGTAAAAGTTTTTAAAAAGTGAGCGTAAACATGCTGCTGGAATGCCTTTGATGTATGCAACACAATGCTTTTTGAATTTTTGAAAATTATTAATTGGCATAAAAGTTAATTAAAAAGTGCCGAAGTTATTATTTCAAATTTGATAAACTTTTAAAATAAATATATAAAAACGTAAAAAATGTACAATTAGACAAACTTTTAGAACGCCCATGATGTAGGCAACACGATTCTTTTTGAATTTTTGAAAAATGTTAATTTGCGTAAAAGTTTTTAAAAAGTGAGCGTAAACATGCTGCTGGAAGGCCTTTGATGTATGCAACACAATGCTTTTTGAATTTTTAAAAATTATTAATTTGCATAAAAGTTAATTAAAAGTACCAAAGTTATTACTTCAAATTTAATGAATTATTAAATAAAATAATTAAAAACGTAATAAAATCGACAAGAAAATATGTTGTTGGAAAGACCTTGTATGCAACACGATGCTTTTTGGATTTTTAAAAAATATTAATTTTCATAAAAGTTATGAAAAAGTGCCGAAGTTATTATTTCAAATTTGATGAATTTTTAAAATAAATAAGTAAAAACGTAATAAAATATACAAGTAGACAAACTGATATAAAGCCCTTGATATATGCAACACGATGCTTTTTTAATTTTAAAAAAATATTAATTTGCATAAAAGTTATTAAAAAGTGCCGAAGATATTATTTCAAATTTGATAAATTTTTAAAATAAATAATTAAAAACGTAAAAAAATGTACAAGTAGACATACTGTTGGAAAGCCCTTGATGTATGCAACACGGTGATTTTAAAATTTTTGAAAATTATTAATTTGATTAAAAGTTATTAAAAATGGACGAATTTATTATTTCAAATTTGATGAATTTTTTAAATAAATAATTAAAAACGTAATAAACTATACAAGAAGACATACCGCTGGAAAGCTCTTGATGTATTCAACACAATGCCTTTCCAATTTTTAAAAAATAATAATTTGCATAAAAGTTATTAAAAAGGGCCAAAGTTATTATTTCAAATGTGATAATTTTTTTAAATAAATCATTCAATACGTAATAAAATATACAAGTAGACAAACTGTTGAAAAGCTCTTGTTGTATGCAAAACGATGCTTTTTGAATTTTCAAAAAATATTAATTTGCATAAAAGTTATTAAAAAGTGCCGAAGTTATTATTTCAAATTTAATAAACTTTTAAAATAAATATATAAAAACGTAAAAAATGTACAATTATACAAACTTTTAGAACGCCCATGATGTAGGCAACACGATCCTTTTTGAATTTTTGAAAAATGTTAATTTGCGTAAAAGTTTTTAAAAAGTGAGCGTAAACATGCTGCTGGAAGGCCTTTGATGTATGCAACACAATGCTTTCTGAATTTTTGAAAATTATTAATTTGCATAAAAGTTAATTAAAAGTACCGAAGTTATTACTTCAAATTTAATGAATTATTAAATAAAATAATTAAAAACGTAATAAAATCGACAAGAAAATATTTTGTTGGAAAGACCTTGTATGCAACACGATGTTTTTGGATTTTTAAAAAATATTAATTTTCATAAAAGTTATGAAAAAGTGCCGAAGTTATTATTTCAAATTTGATGAATTTTTGAAATAAATAAGTAAAAACGTAATAAAATAAACAAGTAGACAAACTGTTAGAAAGCCCTTGATATATGCAACACGATGCTTTTTGAATTTTAAAAAAGTATTAATTTGCATAAAAGTTATTAAAAAGTGCCGAAGATATTATTTCAAATTTGATAAATTTTTAAAATAAATAACGTAAAAAATGTACAAGTAGACATACTGTTAGAACGCGCATGATGTATGCACCACGATGCGTTTTGAATTTTAAAAGAATATTAATTTAAATCAAAGATATTAAAAAGTGCCCAAGTTATTATTTCAAATTTGATGAATTTTTAAAATTAATCATTCAAAACGTAATCAAATATACAAGTAGATATGCTGTTGGAAAGCCTTTGATGTATGCAACACAATGCTATTTGAATTTTTAAAAAATATTTATTTGCGTAACAGTTATTAAAAAGTGCCGAATTTATAATTTCAAATTTGATAAATTTTTAAAATAAATAATTAAAAACGTAAAAAAATGTACAAGTAGACATACTGTTGGAAAGCCCTTAATGTATGCAACATGGTGATTTTTAAATTTTTAAAAATTATTAATTTGATTAAAAGTTATTAAAAATGGCCAAATTTATTATTTCAAATTTGATGAATTTTTAAAATAAATAACTAAAAACGTAATAAAATATACAAGAAGACATACCGCTGTTATGCTCTTGATATACTCAACACAATGCTTTTTCAATTTTTAAAAAATAATAATTTGCATAAAAGTTATTAAAAAGGGCCGAAGTTATTATTTCAAATGTGATAAATTTTTTAAATAAATAATTAAAAACGTAATAAAATAAACAAGTAGATATACTGTTGGAAATCCCTTGATGTATCCAACAAAATGCCGTTCAAATTTTTAAAAAATATTAATTTGCATAAAAGTTATTAAAAAGTGCCAAAGTTATTATTTTAAATTTAATGAATTTTTAAAATAAATAAATAAAAACGTAATTACATATACAAGTAAACATGCTGCTGGAAGGCCTTTGATGTATGCAACACAATGATTTTTGAATTTTTAAAAATTATTAATTTGCATAAAAGTTAATTAAAAGTACCGAAGTTATTACTTCAAATTTAATGAATTATTAAATAAATTAATTAAAAACGTAATAAAATCGACAAGAAAATATTTTGTTGGAAAGACCTTGTTGTATGCAACACGATGCTTTTTGGATTTTTAAAAAATATTAATTTGCATAAAAGTTATGAAAAAGTGCCGAAGTTATTATTTCAAATTTGATAAATTTTTGAAATAAATAAGTAAAACCGTAATAAAATATACAAATAGACAAACTGTTAGAAAGCCCTTGATATATGCAACACGATGCTTTTTGAATTTCAAAAAAATATTAATTTGCATAAAAGTTATTAAAAAGTGCCGAAGATATTATTTTAAATTTGATAAATTTTTAAAATAAATAACGTAAAAAATGTACAAGTAGACATACTGTTAGAACGCGCATGATGTATGCAAAACGACTCGTTTTGAATTTTTGAAAAATATTAATTTGCGTAAAAGTTATTAAAAAGTGCCAAAGTTACTATTTCAAATTTGATGAATTTTTGAAATAAATAAATAAAAACATAAAAAATGTACAAGTAAACAGACTGCTGGAAAGCCGTTGATGTATGCAACACAAAGCTTTTTGAATTTTTGAATATTATTAATTTGCATAAAAGTTATTAAAAAGTACCGAAGTTATTATTTCAAATTTAATGAATTATTAAATAAAATAATTAAAAACGTAATAAAACCAACAAGAAAATAATTGTTGGAAAGACCTTGATGTATGCAAAACGATTCTTTTTGTATTTTTGAAAAATATTAATTTGAATAAAAGTTATCAAAAAGTGCCCAAGTTATTATTTCAAATTTGATAAATTTTTTAAATAAATCATTTAATACGTAATAACATTTACAAGTAGACAAATTGTTGGAAAGCTCTTGATGTATGCAACACGATGCTTTTTAAATTTTTAAAAAAATATATTATTTTGCATAAAAGTTATAAAAAAGTGCCGAAGTTATTATTTCAAATTTGATAAATTTTTAAAATAAGTATATAAAAACGTAAAAAATGTACAAGTAGACATAATTTTTAAACGCTATTAATTTAAAATTTTATGAATTTTAAAATAAATAATTAAAAACATAAAAAAATATTCAATTACACATATTGTTAAAAGGCCCTTGATGTATGCAACACGATGCGTTTTGAATTTTTAAAAATCATTAATTTGAATAAAAGTTATTAAAAAGTGCCCAAGTTATTATTTCAAATTTGATAAATTTTTAAAATAAATCAATTAAAACGTAATTAAATATACAAGTAGACATACTGTTAGAAAGTCCTTGATGTATGCAACACAATGCTATTTGAATTTTTGAAAAATATTATTTTGCGCAAAAGTTATTAAAAAGTGCCGAAGTTATAATTTCAAATTTGACAAATTTTTAAAATAAATAATTAAAAGCATAAAAAATGTACAAGTAAACACACTGCTAGAAAGCCCTTGATGTATGCAACACAATGCTATTTGAATTTTTGAAAAATATTAATTTGCGTAAAAGTTATTAAAAAGTTCCAAAGTTATAATTTCAAATTCGATAAATTTTTAAAATAAATAATTAAAAACGTAAAAAAATGTACAAGTAGACATACTGTTGGAAAGCCCTTGATGTATGCAACACGGTGATTTTAAAATTTTTGAAAATTATTAATTTGATTATAAGTTATTAAAAATGGACGAATTTATTATTTCAAATTTGAATTTTTTTTAATAAATAATTAAAAACGTAATAAACTATACAAGAAGACATACCGCTGGAAAGCTCTTGATGTATTCAACACAATGCCTTTCCAATTTTTAAAAAATAATAATTTGCATAAAAGTTATTAAAAAGGGGCGAAGTTATTATTTCAAATGTGATCATTTTTTTAAATAAATCATTCAATACGTAATAAAATATACAAGTACACAAACTGTTGAAAAGCTCTTGATGTATGCAACACGATGCTTTTTGAATTTTAAAAAAATATTAATTTGCATAAAAGTTATTAAAAAGTGCCGAAGATATTATTTCAAATTTGATAAATTTTTAAAATAAATATAGTAAAAAATGTACAAGTAGACATACTGTTAGAACGCGCATGATGTATGCAAAACGATCCTTTTTGAATTTTTGAAAAATGTTAATTTGCGTAAAAGTTTTTAAAAAGTGAGCGTAAACATGCTGCTGGAAGGCCTTTGATGTATGCAACACAATGCTTTTTGAATTTTTGAAAATTATTAATTGGCATAAAAGTTAATTAAAAAGTGCCGAAGTTATTATTTCAAATTTGATAAACTTTTAAAATAAATATATAAAAACGTAAAAAATGTACAATTAGACAAACTTTTAGAACGCCCATGATGTAGGCAACACGATTCTTTTTGAATTTTTGAAAATTATTAATTTGCATAAAAGTTAATTAAATGTACCAAAGTTATTACTTCAAATTTAATGAATTATTAAATAAAATAATTAAAAACGTAATAAAATCGACAAGAAAATATTTTGTTGGAAAGACCTTGTATGCAACACGATGCTTTTTGGATTTTTAAAAAATATTAATTTTCATAAAAGTTATGAAAAAGTGCCGAAGTTATTATTTCAAATTTGATGAATTTTTAAAATAAATAAGTAAAAACGTAATAAAATATACAAGTAGACAAACTGATAGAAAGCCCTTGATATATGCAACACGATGCTTTTTTAATTTTAAAAAAATATTAATTTGCATAAAAGTTATTAAAAAGTGCCGAAGATATTATTTCAAACTTGATAAATTTTTAAAATAAATAACGTAAAAAATGTACAAGTAGACATACTGTTAGAATGCGCATGATGTATGCAAAACGATGCGTTTTGAATTTTTGAAAAATATTAATTTGCGTAAAAGTTATTAAAAAGTGCCAAAGTTACTATTTCAAATTTGATGAATTTTTGAAATAAATAAATAAAAACATAAAAAATGTACAAGTAAACAGACTGCTGGAAAGCCGTTGATATATGCAACACAAAGCTTTTTGAATTTTTTAAAATTATTAATTTGCATAAAAGTTATTAAAAAGTACCGAAGTTATTATTTCAAATTTAATGAATTATTAAATAAAATAATTAAAAACGTAATAAAACCAACAAGAAAATATATTGTTGGAAAGACCTAATGTATGCAACACGATTCTTTTTGTATTTTTGAAAAATATTAATTTTCATAAAAGTTATTAAAAAGTGCCGAAGTTATTATTTCAAATTTGATAAATTTTTAAAATAAATATATGAAAACGTAAAAAATGTACAAGTAGACATAATGTTTATACGCTATTAATGTATGCAACACAATGCTTTTTGAACTTTTGAAAAGTATTAATTTGAATAAAAGTTATTAAATAGTGCTCAAGTTATTATTTAAAATTTTATGAATTTTAAAATAAATAATTAAAAACATAAAAAAATATTCAATTACACATACTGTTAGGAGTCCCTTGATGTATGCAACACGATGTGTTTTGAATTTTTAAAAAATATTAATTTGAATAAAAGTTATTAAAAAGTGCCCAAGTTATTATTTCAAATTTGATGAATTTTTAAAATAAATCAATTAAAACGTAATTAAATATACAAGTAGACATACTGTTGGAAAGTCCTTAATGTATGCAACACAATGCTATTTGAATTTTTGAAAAATATTATGTTGCGCAAAAGTTATTAAAAAGTTCCGAAGTTATAATTTCAAATTTGATAAATTTTTAAAATAAATAATTAAAAACGTAATAAAATATACAAGAATACATACCGCTGGAAAGCTCTTGATGTATTCAACACGATGCTTTTCCAATTTTTAAAAAATAATAATTTGCATAAAAGTTATTAAAAAGGGCCGAAGTTATTATTTCAAATTAAATGAATTATTAAATAAAATAATTAAAAACGTAATAAAACCAACAAAAAAATATATTGTTGGCAAGACCTTGATGTATGCAACACGATTCTTTTTGAATTTTTAAAAAATATTAATTTGAATAAAAGTTATTAAAAAGTGCCAAAGTTATTATTTCAAATTTGATGAATTTTTAAAATTAATTAATTAAAACGTAATTAAATATACAAGTAGACAAACTGTTGAAAAGCCCTTAATGTATGCAACACGATGCTTCTTGAATTTTTGAAAAATATGAATTTGCGTAAAAGTTATATAGTGCCAAAATTATTATTTCAAATTTGATAAATTTTTAAAATAAATAAGTAAAAACGTAATAAAATATACAAGTAGACAAACTGATAGAAAGCCCTTGATATATGCAACACGATGCTTTTTTAATTTTAAAAAAATATTAATTTGCATAAAAGTTATTAAAAAGTGCCGAAGATATTATTTCAAATTTGATAAATTTTTAAATTAAATAACGTAAAAAATGTACAAGTAGACATACTGTTAGAATGCGCATGATGTATGCAAAACGATGCGTTTTGAATTTTTGAAAAATATTAATTTGCGTAAAAGTTATTAAAAAGTGCCAAAGTTACTATTTCCAATTTGATGAATTTTTGAAATAAATAAATAAAAACATAAAAAATGTACAAGTAAACAGACTGCTGAAAAGCCGTTGATATATGCAACACAAAGCTTTTTGAATTTTTGAAAATTATTAATTTGCATAAAAGTTATTAAAATGTACCGAAGTTATTATTTCAAATTTAATGAATTATTAAATAAAATAATTAAAAACGTAATAAAACCAACAAGAAAATATATTGTTGGAAAGACCTAATGTATGCAACACGATTCTTTTTGTATTTTTGAAAAATATTAATTTTCATAAAAGTTATTAAAAAGTGCCGAAGTTATAATTTCAAATTTGATAAATTTTTAAAATAAATATATGAAAACGTAAAAAATGTACAAGTAGACATAATGTTTATACGCTATTAATGTATGCAACACAATGCTTTTTGAACTTTTGAAAAGTATTAATTTGAATAAAAGTTATTAAATAGTGCTCAAGTTATTATTTAAAATTTTATGAATTTTAAAATAAATAATTAAAAACATAAAAAAATATTCAATTACACATACTGTTAGAAAGCCATTGATGTATGCAACACGATGCGTTTTGAATTTTTAAAAAATATTAATTTGAATAAAAGTTATTAAAAAGTGCCCAAGTTATTATTTCAAATTTGATGAATTTTTGAATTAAATCAATTAAAACGTAATTAAATATACAAGTAGACATACTGTTGGAAAGTCCTTAATGTATGCAACACAATGCTATCTGAATTTTTGAAAAATATTATGTTGCGCAAAAGTTATTAAAAAGTTCCGAAGTTATAATTTCAAATTCGATAAATTTTTAAAATAAATAATTAAAAACGTAAAAAAATGTACAAGTAGACATACTGTTGGAAAGCCCTTGATGTATTCAACTCGGTGATTTTAAAATTTTTGAAAATTATCAATTTGATTAAAAGTTATTAAAAATGGACGAATTTATTATTTGAAATTTGAAAAAATTTTAAAATAAATAATTAAAAACGTAATAAACTATACAAGAAGACATACCGCTGAAAAGCTCTTGATGTATTTCAAATTTGATGAATTTTTAAAATAAATAATTAAAAACGTAATAAAATATACAAGAAGACATACCGCTGGAAAGCTCTTGATGTATTCAACACAATGCTTTTCCAATTTAAAAAAAATAATAATTTGCATAAAAGTTATTAAAAAGGGCCGAAGTTATTATTTCAAATGTGATAAATTTTTTAAATAAATAATTAAAAACGTAATAAAATAAACAAGTAGATACATTGTTGGAAAGCCCTTGATGTATGCAACAAAATGCCGTTCAAATTTTTTAAAAATATTTATTTGCATAAAAGTTATTAAAAAGTGCTAAAGTTATTATTTTAAATTTAATGAATTTTTAAAATAAATAAATAAAAACGTAATTACATATACAAGTAAACATGCTGCTGGAAGGCCTTTGATGTATGCAACACAATGCTTTTTGAATTTTTGAAAATTATTAATTTGCATAAAAGTTAATTAAAAGTACCGAAGTTATTACTTCAAATTTAATGAATTATTAAATAAAATAATTAAAAACGTAATAAAATCGACAAGAAAATATTTTGTTGGAAAGACCTTGTTGTATGCAACACGATGCTTTTTGGATTTTTAAAAAATATTAATTTGCATAAAAGTTATGAAAAAGTGCCGAAGTTATTATTTCAAATTTGATAAATTTTTAAAATAAATAACGTAAAAAATGTACAAGTAGACATTACGTTAGAACCCGCATGATGTATGCAAAACGATGCGTTTTGAATTTTTGAAAAATATTAATTTGCGTAAAAGTTATTAAAAAGTGCCAAAGTTACTATTTCAAATTTGATGAATTTTTGAAATAAATAAATAAAAACATAAAAAATGTACAAGTAAACAATCAAGGGCATTCTAGCGGTATGTATACTTGTATATTTTAATACGTTTTTATTATTTATTTTGAAAATTTATCAAATTTGAAATAATAACTTCGCTCACTTTTTAATAACTTTTACGCAAATTAATATTTTTAAAAAATTCAGAAAGCATCGTGTTGCATACATCAAGGGATTTCCAACGGTATGTCTACTTGTATATTTTATTACGTTTTTAATTATTTATTTTAAAAATTTATCAAATTTGAAATAATAACTTTGGCCATTTTTAGTAACTTTGATGCAAATTAATATTTTTTAAAATTTCAAAAAGCATTGTGTTGCATACACCAAGGGCTTATCAGCAGTATGTTTGCTTGTATATTTTATTACGTTTTTAATTATTTATTTAAAAAAATTATCAAATTTGAAATAATAACTTTGGCTTTTTTTAATAACTTTTATGCAAATTAACATTTTTCAAAAATTCAAGAAGCATTGTTTTGCATACATCAAAAGTTTTCCAGCAGTATGTTTACTTGTACATTTATTTATGTTTTTAATTATTTATTTCAAAAATTCATCAAATTTAAAATATTAATAACTTCGGCACTTTTTAATAACTTTTACGCAAATTAATATTTATCAAAAATTCAAAAAGCATCATGTTGCATACATCAAGGGCTATCCAACAGTATTTTAACTTGTACATTTTAATAAGTTTTTAATCATATATTTTAAAAATTCATCAAATTTGAAATAATAACTTGGTCACTTTTTAATAACTTTTGCGCAAACTAATATTTTTAAAATATTTAAAACGCATCCTATTGCATTCATCAGGGGCATTCCAACAATATAATTATTTGTATATTTTATTACGTTTTTAATGATTTATTTCAAAAATTCATTAAATTCGAAATAATAACTTGGGCACATTTTAATAACTTTTATTCAAATTAATATTTTTCAAAAATTCAAAAAGCATCGTGTTGCATACATTAAGGGCGTTCCAACAGTATGTCTAATTGTACATTTATTTTTGTTTTTAATTATTTATTTCAAAAATTCATCAAATTTGAAATAATAATTTCGGCACTTTTTAATAACTTTTACGCAAATTAATATTTATCAAAAATTTAAAAAGCATCGTGTTGCATACATCAAGGGCTATTCAGAAGTATGTTTACTTGTACATTTATTTATATTTTTAATTATTTATTTCAAAAATTCATCAAATTTGAAATAATAACTTCCGCACTTTTTAATAACTTTTATTCAAATTAATATTTTTCAAAAATTCAAAAAGCATCGTGTTGCATACATCAAGATCTTTTCAGCAGTATGTTTACTTGAATATTTTATAACGTTTTTAATGATTTATTTTGAAAATTCATCAATATCGAAATAATAACTTGGGCACTTTTTAATAACTTTTATTCAAATTAATATTTTTTAAAAAATCAAAACGCATCGTGTTGCATACATCAAGGGGTTTTTAACAGTATGTCTACTTGTATATTTTATTACGTTTTTATTATTTATTTTGAAAATTTATCAAATTTGAAATAATAACTTCGCTCACTTTTTACTAACTTTTACGCAAATTAATATTTTTAAAAAATTCAGAAAGCATCGTGTTGCATACATCCAGGGCTATCCAACGGTATTTCAACTTGTACATTTTAATAAGTTTTTAATAATATACTTTAAAAATTTATCAAATTTGAAATAATAACTTGGGCACTTTTTAATAACTTTTATTCAAATTAATATTTTTCAAAAATTCAAAACGCATCGTGTTGCATACATCAAAGGTTTTTTAACAGTATGTCTACTTGTATATTTTATTACGTTTTGATTTATTTATTTTAAAAAGTTATCATTTTTTAAATAATAACTTTTGCACTTATTAATACCTTTTGTTCAAATTAATACTTTTAAAAGTTCAAAAAGCATCGTGTTGCATACATTAAGGGCGTTCAAACAGTTTGTCTATTTGTACATTTATTTATGTTTTTAATTATTTATTTTAAAAATTTATCAAATTTTAAATAATAACTTCGGCACTTTTTAATAACTTTTACGCAAATTAATATTTTTCAAAAATTCCAAAAGCGTCGCGTTGCATACATCAAAGGCTTTACAACAGTATATCTACTTATAGATTTTATTACGTTTCTAATTATTTATTTTAAAAATTTATAAAATTTGAAATAATAACTTCGCTCCCTTTTTAATAACTTTTACGCAAATCAATATTTTTCCAAAATTCAAAAAGCATCGTGTTGCATACATCAAGGACTTTACACAACAACATGTTTATTTGTATATTTTATTACGTTTTTAATGATTTATTTTAAAAATTCATTAAACTTGTAATAATAACTTTGGCACTTTTTGATAATTTTTACGCAAATTAATATTTTTCAAAAATTCAAAAACAGTATATCTGTAAACTTTACAACAGTATATCTACTTGTAGATTTTATTACGTTTCTAATTATTTATTTTGAAAAATTTATAAAATTTGAAATAATAACTTTGGCCATTTTTAATGACTTTGATGCAAATTAATACATTTTAAAAATTCAAAAGGCGTCGTGTTGCATACATCAAGGGCTTTCCAACAGTATGCCTACTTATATATTTTAATACGTTTCAAACTATTTATTTTTTAAAAAATTTATAAAATTTGAAATAATAACTTCGGCCATTTTTAGTAACTTTGATGCAAATTAATATTTTCTAAAAATTCAAAAAGCATCGTGTTGCATACATCAAGGGATTTCCAACGGTATGTCTACTTGTATATTTTATTACGTTTTTAATTATTTATTTTAAAAATTTATCAAATTTGAAATAATAACTTTGGCCATTTTTAGTAACTTTGATGCAAATTAATATTTTTTAAAAATTCAAAAAGCATTGTGTTGCATACACCAAGGGCTTATCAGCAGTATGTTTGCTTGTATATTTTATTACGTTTTTAATTATTTATTTAAAAAAATTATCAAATTTGAAATAATAACTTTGGCTTTTTTTAATAACTTTTATGCAAATTAACATTTTTCAAAAATTCAAGAAGCATTGTTTTGCATACATCAAAAGTTTTCCAGCAGTATGTTTACTTGTACATTTATTTATGTTTTTAATTATTTATTTCAAAAATTCATCAAATTTAAAATATTAATAACTTCGGCACTTTTTAATAACTTTTACGCAAATTAATATTTATCAAAAATTCAAAAAGCATCATGTTGCATACATCAAGGGCTATCCAACAGTATTTTAACTTGTACATTTTAATAAGTTTTTAATCATATATTTTAAAAATTCATCAAATTTGAAATAATAACTTGGTCACTTTTTAATAACTTTTGCGCAAACTAATATTTTTAAAATATTTAAAACGCATCCTATTGCATTCATCAGGGGCATTCCAACAATATAATTATTTGTATATTTTATTACGTTTTTAATGATTTATTTCAAAAATTCATTAAATTCGAAATAATAACTTGGGCACATTTTAATAACTTTTATTCAAATTAATATTTTTCAAAAATTCAAAAATCATCGTGTTGCATACATTAAGGGCGTTCCAACAGTATGTCTAATTGTACATTTATTTTTGTTTTTAATTATTTATTTCAAAAATTCATCAAATTTGAAATAATAATTTCGGCACTTTTTAATAACTTTTACGCAAATTAATATTTATCAAAAATTTAAAAAGCATCGTGTTGCATACATCAAGGGCTATTCAGAAGTATGTTTACTTGTACATTTATTTATATTTTTAATTATTTATTTCAAAAATTCATCAAATTTGAAATAATAACTTCCGCACTTTTTAATAACTTTTATTCAAATTAATATTTTTCAAAAATTCAAAAAGCATCGTGTTGCATACATCAAGATCTTTTCAGCAGTATGTTTACTTGAATATTTTATAACGTTTTTAATGATTTATTTTGAAAATTCATCAATATCGAAATAATAACTTGGGCACTTTTTAATAACTTTTATTCAAATTAATATTTTTTAAAAAATCAAAACGCATCGTGTTGCATACATCAAGGGGTTTTTAACAGTATGTCTACTTGTATATTTTATTACGTTTTTATTATTTATTTTGAAAATTTATCAAATTTGAAATAATAACTTCGCTCACTTTTTACTAACTTTTACGCAAATTAATATTTTTAAAAAATTCAGAAAGCATCGTGTTGCATACATCCAGGGCTATCCAACGGTATTTCAACTTGTACATTTTAATAAGTTTTTAATAATATACTTTAAAAATTTATCAAATTTGAAATAATAACTTGGGCACTTTTTAATAACTTTTATTCAAATTAATATTTTTCAAAAATTCAAAACGCATCGTGTTGCATACATCAAAGGTTTTTTAACAGTATGTCTACTTGTATATTTTATTACGTTTTGATTTATTTATTTTAAAAAGTTATCATTTTTTAAATAATAACTTTTGCACTTATTAATACCTTTTGTTCAAATTAATACTTTTAAAAGTTCAAAAAGCATCGTGTTGCATACATTAAGGGCGTTCAAACAGTTTGTCTATTTGTACATTTATTTATGTTTTTAATTATTTATTTTAAAAATTTATCAAATTTTAAATAATAACTTCGGCACTTTTTAATAACTTTTACGCAAATTAATATTTTTCAAAAATTCCAAAAGCGTCGCGTTGCATACATCAAAGGCTTTACAACAGTATATCTACTTGTAGATTTTATTACGTTTCTAATTATTTATTTTAAAAATTTATAAAATTTGAAATAATAACTTCGCTCCCTTTTTAATAACTTTTACGCAAATCAATATTTTTCCAAAATTCAAAAAGCATCGTGTTGCATACATCAAGGACTTTACACAACAACATGTCTATTTGTATATTTTATTACGTTTTTAATGATTTATTTTAAAAATTCATTAAATCTGTAATAATAACTTTGGCACTTTTTGATAATTTTTACGCAAATTAATATTTTTCAAAAATTCAAAAACAGTATATCTGTAAACTTTACAACAGTATATCTACTTGTAGATTTTATTACGTTTCTAATTATTTATTTTGAAAAATTTATAAAATTTGAAATAATAACTTTGGCCATTTTTAATGACTTTGATGCAAATTAATACATTTTAAAAATTCAAAAGGCGTCGTGTTGCATACATCAAGGGCTTTCCAACAGTATGCCTACTTATATATTTTAATACGTTTCAAACTATTTATTTTTTAAAAAATTTATAAAATTTGAAATAATAACTTCGGCCATTTTTAGTAACTTTGATGCAAATTAATATTTTCTAAAAATTCAAAAAGCATCGTGTTGCATACATCAAGGGATTTCCAACGGTATGTCTACTTATATATTTTAATACGTTTTTAATTATTTATTTTAAAAATTTATCAAATTTGAAATAATAACTTCGGCACTTTTTAATAACATTTATGCAAACTAATAATTTTCAAAAATTCAAAAAGCATTATGTTGCATACATCAAGGGCTATCCAACAGTATTTTAACTTGTACATTTTAACAAGTTTTTAATTATATATTTTAAAAATTCATCAAATTTGAAATAATAACTGGCGCTTTTTAATAACTTTTGTGCAAACTAATATTTTTTAAATATTTAAAACGCATCGTGTTGCATTTATCAGGGGCTTTCCAACCATATGTTTACTTGTATATTTTATTACGTTTTTAATGATTTATTTCAAAAATTCATCAAATTCGAAATAATAACTTCGGCACTTTTTGATAACTTTTATGCAAATTAATATTTTTCAAAAATTCAAAAAGCATCGTGTTGCATACATCAAAATCTTTTTAGCAGTATGTGTACTTGTATAATTTATTACGTTTTTAATGATTTATTTTAAAAATTCATCAAATTCGAAATAATAAGTTGGGCACTTTTTAATAACTTTTATTCAAATTAATAATTTTCAAAAATTCAAAAAGCATCGTGTTGCATACATCAAGGGCGTTCCAACAGTATATCTACTGGTAGATTTTATTACGTTTCTAATTATTTATTTTAAAAATTTCTAAAATTTGAAATAATAACTTTGGCCATTTTTCATGACTTTGATGCAAATTAATACATTTTAAAAATTCAAAAGACATCGTGTTGCATATATCAAGGGCTTTCTAGCAGTATGTCTACTTGTATAATTTATTACGTTTTTATTATTTATTTTAAAAATTCATAAAATTTTAAATAATAACTTGGGCACTCTTTAATAACTTTTATATAAATTAATATTTTTCAAAAGTTCGTAAAGCATCGTGTTGCATACGTCAAGAGCAATCTAACAGTTTATCTACTTGTACATTTTTTACGTTATTAATTATTTATTGTGAAAATTTATCATATTTGAAATAATAACTTCGCTCACTTTTTACTAACTATTACGCAAATTAATATTTTTTAAAAATTCAAAAAGCACCGTGGTGCATACATCAAGGGATTTCCAGCAATATAATTACTTGTATATTTTATTACGTGTTTAATTATTTATTTCAAAAAATTCATCAAATTTGAAATAATAACTTGGGCACTTTTTATTAACTTTTATGCAAATTAATATTTTTCAAAAACTCAAAAGCATCGTGTTGCATACATCAAGTGCTTTCCAGCAGTATGTTTACTTGTACATTTTATTACGTTTTTAATTACTTATTTTAAAAATTCATCAAATTTGAAATAATAACTTCGGCACTTTTTAATAACTTTTATGCAAATTAATATTTTTCAAATATTTAAAACGCATCATATTGCATTCATCAGGGGCTATTCAAGAATATGTTTACTTGTATATTTTATTTCGTTTTTAATGATTTATTTCAAAAATTTATCAAATTCGAAATAATAACTTGGGCACTTTTTAATAACTTTTATTCAAATTAATATTTTTTAAAAATTCAAAAAGCATCGGGTTGCATACATCAAGGGCGTTCCAACAGTATGTCTACTTGTGAATTTTTTAAGTTTTTAATTATTTATTTTAAAAATTCATCAAATTTGTAATAATAACTTCGGCACTTTTTAATAACTTTTACGCAAATTAATATTTTTTAAAAACTCAAATAGCATCGTGTTGCATACATCAAGTGCTTTCCAGCAGTATGCTTACTTGTACGTTTTATAACGTTTTTACTTACTTATGATAAAAATTCATCAAATTTGATATAATAACTTGGGCACTTTATAATAACTTTTATGCAAATTAATATTTTTCAAATATTTAAAACGCATCGTATTGCATTCATCAGGGGCTATCCAAAAATATGTTTACTTGTATATTTTTGTTCGTTTTTAATAATTTGTTTCCAAAATTCATCAAATTCGAAATAATAACTTGGGCACTTTTTAATAACTTTTATTCAAATTAATATTTTTCAAAAAATTAAAAAGCATCATATTGCATACATTAAGGGCGTTCCAACAGTATGTCTATTTGTAATTTTTTTACGTTTTTAATTATTTATTTTAAAAATTTATCAAATTTGAAATAATAAAAAGCATTGTGTTGCATACATTAAAGGCTTTCCAGCAGTAGGTTTACTTGTACATTTATTTATGTTTTTAATTATATATTTCAAAAATTTATCAAATTTGAAATAATAACTTTGGCACTTTTTAATAACTTTTACACAAATTAATATTTTACAGAAATTCAAAAAGCATCATGTTGCATACGTCAAGGGCTATTTAACAGTAATTTAACTTGTACATTTTATTACGTTTTTAATTATATATTTTAAAAATTCATCAAATTTGAAATAATAACTTGGGCACTTTTTAATAACTTTTATGCAAACTAATATTTTTCAAATATTTACGCATCGTATTGCATTCATCAGGGGCTTTCCAACAATATGTTTACATGTATATTTTATTTTGTTTTTAATGATTTATTTCAAAAATTCATCAAATTTTTATTCAAATTAATATTTTTCAAAAATTCAAAAAGCATAGTGTTGCATACATCAAGGGCTTTTCAACAGTATGCCCACTTGTATATTTTATTACGTTTTTATTTATTTATTTTAGAAATTATTCAAATTTGAAATAATAACTTCGGCACTTTTTGTTAACTTTTATGCAAATTAATTTTTTTTAAAAAACAAAAAGCATCGCGTTGCATACATCAGAGGCTTTTTAACAGTATGTCTACTTGTATATTCAATTACGTTTCTAATTATTTATTTTAAAAATTTATCAAATTTGAAATAATAACTTCGGCACTTTTTAATAACTTAAACGCAACATAATATTTTTCAAAAATTCAAAAAGCATCGTATTGCATACATCAAAATCTTTTCAGCAGTTTGTTTACTTGTATATTTTTTTACGTTTTAAATGATTTATTTCAAAAATTCATCAAATTCGAAATAATAAGTTGGGCACTTTTTAATAACTTTTATTCAAATTAATATTTTTAAAAAATTCAAAAAGCATCGTGTTGCATAAATTAAGATCTTTTCAGCAATATGTTTACTTGTATATTTTATTACGTTTTTAATGATTTATTTCAAAAATTCATCAAATTCTAAATAATAACTTGGGCACTTTTTAAAAATAATAATAATAACAGTTTATTGTTTCTAAAATTTACAAAATAAACTTATAACAAGAAAAATAGATTGGAGGTAAAGTAAAGTATATACGATAGATATAAAAAAAAACATATAAATTAGTAAATAACCCTTAAATTAGCGTTAACACACATAATTGAGAAAAAACCCAACTTGTTGACCCCAGCACTCTTGAGATGGAATCCTACCATATTATGTGGACTTCCGTGGACACGACATGAAGCGGTCTAAAGGAATATAGTTCAAACTAGACAGGGAAAAAAGGAGAAAACATTTTTCACGCCTAGGGGCCTGCCAAGGCAACTTGTGCAAAGGTTGGTCGGCCCAGGAAAAATTGGCTGGAAAAAAGAACTTAGTACAGGAAATGGGTAGACAAAAATGAAGTTTTTATTCAAACAGAATAAATGCCCTGGTCTTCAAAGCGCCGATTGGAAAATTAGTGAAAATCTTCTGATCCTTGTAGTTGTAGCTGTTGAGAGTTTCTAGAAGAGCTGAAAAATTTCTGAAGCAGTTCAAGTTAGAGTTGCAAAAACAGTCATAGACTGGACATTTCAAAAAAATATGCTGCAAGGTTTCAAGTACCCGAAGATTGCAAATAGTTTATATGTTACTGGTTGTAATAGAGTACATAGCTCCATTGTATGTGAAACGAATTTGTTGGTTACCTGATAACCGTATCTGGGCAATTAGCTTGCTCATATTGATAGGTACATCTTTCAGTAAATACAACTGTGGAGTATCAGACAAAGTAAAGTTTTTATAAAACACAGAAAAGTTGGACAAAGACAGCTTGTGTCGATCACTTTCTTGTAGGCTGAGGTGAAATTTACTCAGTAAAGTAGCCTTATTCACATTGATATACTGTGAACTTAGAGTATCTCAGCTTAATGCTTCGTGAATGTGTTCAAAAAAACTCCTAACTTGCTTAGACTAATTATACTTAGCTGGACCTGGAAGCAATAGTAACCTTTTGAAGCATAAGTAGGGATATCGGTTATAAGGCATATTCAAAAGTTTTTGGACCCAAGACAGGGTGTTTTTGAAAATTAGATGGGATAAACAGACCGTTCCCGTTTCCAGTCTAACCATGTAGTTAGGAGTATCTAAGGAGATAGTAAATTCTTAAAAAAATTAAGTTGGATTTTTTCAAGTAGCTCGGTGTAACGTAGAGACCAGACAACGCTGCCATGGCCAACTAACGCCAAAACCACAGACTTAAAAATGGAAATTTGAGAAGACCAGGTCTTAAGTTTGGAGTCAACAAACAATTTCATTGCTGCCCCAATAGCTTGCTTAGTCTTGGAAACAATAAAATTTGTCATTGCCAGAAAGCATGTGGATGACGAGAAAGTGACCCCAAGATAGCTAAATGTTTTAACTAGTTCAAGTTCTTGATTTTTATAAAAAAAACCTCTGATCTGGTGGCTCTAGTAGCGCCTCTTGAAAAACACATTATTTTAGATTTGGCCACGTTTACTGTGAGTTCATTAATAGTGGCATATTCAGCCAAAACAGGTATTTTTCTTTGTAGAATAGTTTTAGAATCTGCAAGTATTACCACGTCATCAGCATAAAGCAGTAAAGACAGTTCGTTTAACCCATTAATATTAAAACCTCGTATGTTTTTTAATTCAAAGAAAGCATCTAAATCGGAAATAAAAAGCGCAAATAACAATGGACTTAAGGGTTCCCCTTGCAGTATTCCTTGAGAAATGTCAAATTCCCTGGAAAGGCAATTGTCTACTTTGATTTGAAATTTAGCTTTATTGTAAAGTTGCATGATGATCCCAATGATTTTGCTACTTAGACCTATGGAGTAGAGTTTGTTCCACAATAGAGACTGTGAGAGAGAATCAAAGGTTCTTTGAAAATCTATAAAAAGAGCATAAACTTTTTTGCCCGGAGGTCTTTGGTGAAGTTGTGTCATGGCATGTAAAACAAAAACATTATCGAACCAACCTCTGCCTTTTATGAAACCTGATTGGCTTTCAGGAAGTATGTTGTGTTTGTCACACCACGAGAATAAACGTTCCAATTAAATTTGAGTAAAAATTGTGGTCGTAGTGTTGAGCAACGCTATACTTCTGTAATTGTGTGGATCAGAGGTTGATCCTTTTTATGAAGCATTTGTAGCAGGGATCTTGAGTATTGCGGTGGAAGGTTTCTATAAATGAAAACTTTGTTGAACAAAGCGCAGATATATAGTATCCAATTTTGTGGTAGATTTTTTAAGAATTTAAAAGATACTCCATCAATCCCCGGTGCTTTACTACTGGAACATTTATATAAAATTGCATAAATTTCACTAGTTGTGATGCTAGAATCCAGAAACGGGTCAAAAGGCCCCAGATGGTTGAAGCTGAAGCCAATTTTAGGAGTGGATAGGGTATCGTAGAATGCTTCCCAGTCAGACAACGAAATTGTGGCTGGAGCGGATCTAGAGCGGAATGTTTTTATATAGGACCAAAATTCAGACATGTTTTTGCAGTTACTTATTTTTTTGATTATTGAATGATGGTGCTTGCCTTTTTTCAACTTTAGAAGAGCTTTGTGTTTCTGCTTACAGGATAGGTAGTTTTTCTTATAAATGTCCAAAAAATTGAAGTCTTTGCATATCTTGAAAGACTCCGCTAAGCGTTTTTTGCTTCGTCTACAATCTGTATCAAACCATGGTTTGTCATAGCGTTTTACCCTGAGAACTGACTTAGTCCGAAAGAGACCTAGTTCTAGAGAAACATTTTTTATAGTTGAGACTATGTTCAGATACATGTTTTCGGTGGAGAAATTGAGGACTCCAACATTACTCGAGTAGTGCATTGCTTCTGTGTACGTCTCAGACAAATCATTATCCCATTTAATTACAGCTGACTGACTTTGGTTGGACAAAAGAACGGGTTCTGAAAGAAAGGGAGTACAAGAAAATTGTAGTATTAGAGATAGTGGAAAGTGATCAGAAGAGCTTTGGGAACTCAGTACTTTTAAGTCGTAGATATGCTCTAGAGCATCAACCAAACAACAAGCCAAGTCAACTACGCTTTCACCAATTTTGGATAAAAAAGTGTATTGGCCTAATGAATCGCTTAACAAATGGCCATTGATTAGAAATAATGAGTTTTTATCTAGGAAATTGATTAATTCGCGTCCTCTGCTGTTTAAGACCGGGTCCATAGATGATCTACCCGAAAACAAGTACGTATTACCCAGTAGCTCTAAGGGAAAGTGATTTATATTGCCGACCCACGCATTAAAGTCACCTACCAATACAAACGGAAGATATTGATAAGCTGCTGTAACCTCTGAGAGACTATTCTGGAGGCACTCCAAAGTATAGACTATATCATATGAAGGTCGATAATAGATCAATACTAGAATAAATTGTATGTTATCTTTTTTGCAGTGAATTATCAACGAGGAAAGTGTGGTATTTAAGAGTTTAACGTGGTAAGACTTGTGATAAAAAATTACCAGACCGCCACTAGCTCTGCCTTTAAATTTTTCGCGGACAGCTCCCGAGGTAACATAGTTCAAAGTGGATAGGATATTGGATACATTAATTAAATTATCCGTGAGCCATGTTTCACAGATACATAAAAAAAAAGTAGGGGAGTAGTCGTTAAGGAATGTTTCTAGATTGGTTAGACCATGACAGTTTCAGAAAATGATTTGTACTTGCTATAAATGAGTAGGATGTGTAGCAACAACTGATCTACCTCGTTTTGAATCAGATTGAGCAGAGGGAGATGTTTCTTCTTCTCTACGCTTTTTTGCGTCAGATTTAACAATAATGCATGGTACATGATTTTTATAAGTGATTACAAGATTTGGTTCGCCTTTTGACTTACGCAACTTCAGTTCATTAACGACACTTAGATGTTCTTGTCGTTGAAGTGGAGTACGATCCAAGCTTAAGGATAAAGAAGGAAATTGAGAAGACTTAAATTTGCTGCGATTCTTGAATAACTCAATTGAGCTTTTGGTGTCAGGTAACTGACATAATAAAGGGCGAAGTTTTTTGGCAGAGCTGTCACTTAGCCTTAAAAAACTTGAAATTGTGTGGTTAAAAAACGGTAGGCATGTTTTTATAAGATTAGATACCGTGTTATTGTCATCGGTATCAGCGTTTTCTGAACAACCAAAAAATATAACGTTACGGCTACGATCAATTCGAGATTGAGCCTCGGAAACCAAATTACTGAGAGAATTTGACTCATTTTGCTTTTCCAACACCTCTATCCTTGCTTTAAGTTCCGCGTTTTCCTTTGCAGAGAATTAATACATTCAATGCAAAAATTAATTTTTTCCGCCTGTGCGGTTGCTAATTCAGTAAGTTTTTCAACATGGATGTTGCAACCATCTATTTTATTGTTAAGACCCTCAAGCTGCTTCATAATTAGGTCCAAGTGATCCGTAGTTAGTTGGGTCATTGTGAAAACAATTTAAGCAGATATTTCGGTGTTTAATAAATATAAAATGCTGCTTAATACGATCAAAAAATTGAGAGAGTGTAAAAAAAAGAAGCAGGCGACACCGGGAACTTATGCTAGCATAGATCGCTAGGTCATACGGCTATAAAAGATCACACACCATCGAAGCTAGGAATTCCACAAACAAAAAATATGCAAATAAATTTAGATCAGAAACATTAAGACAAAATTTACCAATAACATATAGTATAACGATATAACTATTAATCAGATCCTTTATAGAAGAAATATATAGTATATAGAAAATAAAAATAAAAATAACGAAGTTTACCAAATTTTTATAATTAAACAGACTAGAAGGTTTACCACTTAAGCAAAACTGGATATAGAAGTTCTATTCAGAAAAAAATTGGACTATTGCACCAAGCTTAGATAAAATCTGCAAGATAGAAAATCTAAGAATTATGAGTAAAAAAAACGAAAACTACACCGGAATATAATTGGAATGGTAAAATAGCAACGGGCTGTGAAAAACTCAGCACAAGCGATGTGAACTCGACGACGTCTAAATCTATCTCAATAACTTTTATTCAAATTATTATTTTTCAAAAATTCAAAAAGCATCGAGTTGCATACATCAAGGGCGTTTCAGCAGTATGTTTATTTGTACATTTTTTCATGGTTTAATTATTTATTTTAAAAATTCATCAAATTTGAAATAATAACTTGGGCATTTTTTAATAACTTTTATTCAAATTAATATTTTTCAAAAATTCAAAACGCATCGTGTTGCATACATCAAGGGTTGTCCAACAGTATGTCTACTTGTATATTTTATTACGTTTTGATTTATTTATTTTAAAAAGTTATCAAATTTTAAATAATAACTTGGGCACTTATTAATAACTTTTATTCAAATTAATATTTTTTAAAAGTTTAAAAAGCGTCGTGTTGCATACATTAAGGGCGTTCAAACAGTTTGTCTACTTGTACATTTTTTACGTTTTTAATTATTTATTTTAAAAATTTATCAAATTTGAAATAACAACTTCGGCACTTTTTGATAACTTTTACGCAAATTAATATTTTTCAAAAATTCAAAAAGTATCGCGTTGCATAATCAAAGGCTTTCCAACAGTATATCAACTTGTAGATTTTATTGCGTTTCTAATTATTTATTTTAGAAATTTATAAAATTTGAAATAATAACTTTGGCCATTTTTAATGACTTTGATTCAAATTAATATATTTTAAAAATTCAAGAGGCATCGGGTTGCATACATCAAGGGCTTTTCAACAGTATGCCTAGTTGTATATTTTATTACGTTTTTAACTATTTATTTTTAAAAATTATAAAATTTGAAATAATAACTTCGGCCATTTTTAGTAACTATGATGCAAATTAATATTTTTTAATAATTCGAAAAGCATCGTGTTTCATACATCTAAGGATTTCCAACGGTATGTCTACTTATATATTTTATTATGTTTTTAATATTTATTTTAAAACTTTATCAAATTTGAAATAATAACTTCGGCAGTTTTTAATAACATTTATGCAAACTAATAATTTTCAAAAATTCAAAAAGTATCGTGTTGCATACATCAAGGGTTTATCAGCAGTATGTTTGCTTGTATATTTTATTACAATCACCGTTTTTTTCCTTGTCCTGGAGCCAATGGAAGTGCAGGATCTTAGGATATGTTGACCTTCTTCGGGATTAATCAAGTCAGGGAATCTCTCCTTGGCAATTGCCAAAAGCCCCTCGTTCATTCCTTCTTTCTCACGAGGAATAATAAGTTTCACTACTTCTTCATCCAAGCTCGTTATTGGGTTGACTTCTACTATCTGAGTTCTCACGTAACTCTCCTTTGGCCAGCTCCTGTTCTCCGCTCGGACAAACAAGTCGTAGTTTAGGGTTCCCTCTAAGTTATCCTTAATAGTTACCTCAGCCCGCGGGACTCTTCTACCATCTATTGCTTTTGCCATTCCACTTTCATGGGCTTCCAGTATTGCGCTGATTAACGCTTTGTCGTCTGCGCCAAGCACGTCTGTTGTGGCTATCAGCCCGTTAGCTTGGTCCACAATCCTTGCCCACTCTTTTCCGAATGGATTGTTATCCACTGCAGTTTGTGATTCGCCAGCTGCCCCCGCGTACGAATTGGCTCTACCTTGTCCTGCTTCCCTGGCAAGCGTGAGTACCAAGTTTGTTGGAACCGGTTTTGTCAGGGCGAAGTTTGCGCGAAGTTTGCGCGAAGTTCCTTAAGCCTATCTAGTTCCTCCTTTTTTTTGCATCTTGAGTTGTGCTTTGGCCACCTCCAATTCCCTCCTGGTCTCATCTTGTTTTTCCTGAGTTTCTCCCTTCAGCTTGTTAAAAGCCTCGATGTCCTTTTTTAGGGCCTCCCTTGCCCTGTCCACTTCTTCTTTAAGTTTTTTAACTACTCCTAGTTTCTTCAGCTCTTGCGCTGCCTCCTCTTTTTTTTTGCAATTTCAGCTTCCCATTTTTTCATCCTCCTTGATCTTTTCCAGCTTTTCGTATTTCCCGTCGAGTAGATTCTTTTCCCGAGGGCTGATAGATTTCGCATTTTTTTCTGGGGTGCTTTCCTTGGTTCGTTTGGATGTGGATTTGCTCCGTACGGGAAAGAAAGTCTGCCGATTCTTCCTTTTAGACTTTCCGGTTTCCAGGTTGCTTTCCGCTGCGGTTAGCATAGCGCCTTTATGCGAACTTGTTTTGCTTACTGTGAGATCAACCATTGAGCTTTTTTCTTCCACTACTTTTGGCGGGGCTCTTGGTAGAACTCCTTTGTTTCTCTCGTATTGCGCGAGGAACTCTTCCTCCGCTTTCCTTTTTTTCTCCGCTTCTCTTTTTGCTTCGTTTGTCTCTAGGATACCGTCTTCCTCTTCCATTGTAAGATCGAGAACAGGTGGTTCAATCAACGTAATCGATGTTTCTCCGTACATTCCGCAATTTACAAGTAGTTCTGAACCCGGTTCGCTTGCTGTTGCTTCTTCAGATATGCTCCTATTGTTAGTGTTTTTTTGTTTGTTTTTCATGTGCCCAAGTTATTATTTCAAATTTGATAAATTTTTAAAATAAATCATTAAAAACGTAATAAAATATACAAGTAGAAATATTGTTGGATAGCCCTTGATGTATGCAACACGATGCTTTTTGAAAAATCCTAATTTGCGTGAAAGTTATTAAAAAGTGCCAAAGTTATTATTTCAAATTTGATGAATTTTTGAAATAAATAATTAAAAACATAAATAAATGCAATGTACAAGTAAACATACTGCTGGAATACCTTTGATGTATGCAACATAATGCTTTTTGAATTTTTGAAAATTATTAATTTGCGTAAAAGTTATTAAAAAGTGACAAAGTTATTATTTCAATGTTAATAAACTTTTAAAATAAGTAATTAAAATCGTAAAAAAATGTACAACTAGACATACTGTTGGAAAGCCCTCGATGTATGCAACACGATGCCTTTTGAATTGTTAAAAGATATTCAGTTGCATAAAAGTTATTAAAAAGTGCCGAAGTTATTACTATTTTAAATTTGATGAATTTTTAAAATAAATAATTAAAAACTGCATTAAATATATATGTAGACATACTGTTAGAAAGCAATTGATGTATGCAAAATGATGCTTTATACAATTTTAAAAATATTAATTTGCTTTAATGTTATTAAAAAGTGCCGAAGTTATTATTTCAATTTTGATGAATTTTTAAAATAAATAATTAAAAACGTAATAAAATATACAAGTAAATATACTGTTGGAAAGCCCTTGATGTATGCAACACGATGCGTTTTGAATTTTAGAAAAATATTAATTTAAATAAAAGTGATTAAAAAGTGCCCAAGTTATTATTTAAAATTTGATAAATTTTTAAAATAAATAATTAAAAACGTAATAAAATATACAAGCAAACATACTGCTGATAAACCCTTGATGTATGCAACACGATACTTTTTGAATTTTTGAAAATTATTAGTTTGCATAAATGTTATTAAAAAGTGCCGAAGTTATTATTTCAAATTTGATAAAGTTTTAAAATAAATATTAAAAACGTAATAAAATATACAAGTAGACATACCGTTGGGAATCCCTTGATGTATGAAACA
The DNA here is from genome assembly GCA_963556235.1 of Cryptophagus acutangulus. NCBI lineage: Eukaryota > Metazoa > Arthropoda > Insecta > Coleoptera > Cryptophagidae > Cryptophagus > Cryptophagus acutangulus. The sequence continues at coordinate 5,173,132 of OY744570.1, forward strand.
CGATGCCTTTCAAATTATTAAAAAATATTAATTTGCATCAAAGTTACTAAAAATGGCCGAAGTTATTATTTCAAATTTTATAAATTTTAAAAATAAATAGTTAAAAACGTAATAAAATATACAACTAGGCATACTGTTGGAAAGCCCTTGATGTATGCAACACGATGCCTTTTGAATTTTTAAAATATATTAATTTGCATCAAAGTCATTAAAAATGGCCAAAGTTATTATTTCAAATTTTATAAATTTCTAAAATAAATAATTAGAAACGTAATTTGTCGTCGTTTTTGATGATTTATTTCAAAAATTCATCAAATTCGAAATAATAACTTGGGCACTTTTTAATAACTTTTATTGAAATTAATATTTTTCAAAAATTCAAAAAGCATTGTGTTGCATACATCAAGGGCGTTCCAACAGTATGTCTACTTGTAAAAAAAATTACGTTTTTAATTATTTATTTTAAAAATTCATCAAATTTGTAATAATAACTTCGGCACTTTTTAATAACTTTTACGCAAATTAATATTTTTCAAAAACTCAAAAAGCATTGTGTTGCATACATCAAAGGCTTTCCAACAGTATATCTGCTTGTCGATTTTATTACGTTTCTAATTATTTATTTTAGAAATTTATAGAATTTGAAATAATAACTTTGGCCATTTTTAATGACTTTGATGCAACTTAATATATTTTAAAAATTCAAAAGGCATCGTGTTGCATACATCAAGGGCTTTCCAAGAGTATGCCTAGTTGTATATTTTATTACGTTTTTAACTATTTATTTTTAAAATTTATAAAATTTGAAATAATAACTTCGGCCATTTTTAGTAACTTTGATGCAAATTAATATTTTTTAATAATTCGAGTCATCATGTTTCATACATCAAGGGATTTCCAACGGTATGTCTACTTGTATATTTTATTACGTTTTTAATATTCATTTTAAAACTTTATCAAATTTGAAATAATAACTTCGGCACTTTTTAATAACATTTATGCAAACTAATTATTTTCAAAAATTCAAAAAGTATCGTGTTGCGTACAATCAAGGGTTTATCAGCAGTATGTTTGCTTGTATATTTTATTACGTTTTTAATTATTTATTTTAAAAATTTATCAAATTTGAAATAATAACTTGGGCACTTTTTAATCACTTTTATTCAAATTAATATTTTTAAAATTGTATAAAGCATCATGTTGCATACATAAATTGCTTTCTAACAGTATGTCTACTTATATATTTAAAGCAGTTTTTAATTATTTATTTTAAAAATTCATCAAATTTAAAATAATAATAACTTCGGCACTTTTTAATAACTTTTATGCAACTGAATATCTTTTAACAATTCAAAACGCATCGTGTTGCATACATCAAGGGCTTTCCAACAGTATGTCTAGTTGTACATTTTTTTATGTTTATAATTACTTATTTTAAAATTTTATCAAAATTGAAATATTAACTTCGTCACTTTTTAATAACTTTTACGCAAATTAATAATTTTCAAAAATTCAAAAAGCATTGTGTAGCATACATCAAAGGCATTCCAGCAGTATGTTTACTTGTACATTGCATTTATTTATGTTTTTAATTATTTATTTCAAAAATTCATCAAATTTGAAATAATAACTTTGGCACTTTTTAATAACTTTCACGCAAATTAGGATTTTTAAAAAGCATCGTGTTGCATACATCAAGGGCTATCCAACAATATTTCTACTTGTATATTTTATTACGTTTTTAATGATTTATTTTAAAAATTTATCAAATTTGAAATAATAACTTAGGAGCATATCCATAATAGGAGCATATCTGAAGAAGCAACAGCAAGCGAACCGGGTTCAGAACTACTTGTAAATTGCGGAATGTACGGAGAAACATCGATTACGTTGATTGAACCACCTGTTCTCGATCTTACAATGGAAGAGGAAGACGGTATCCTAGAGACAAACGAAGCAAAAAGAGAAGCGGAGAAAAAAAGGAAAGCGGAGGAAGAGTTCCTCGCGCAATACGAGAGAAACAAAGGAGTTCTACCAAGAGCCCCGCCAAAAGTAGTGGAAGAAAAAAGCTCAATGGTTGATCTCACAGTAAGCAAAACAAGTTCGCATAAAGGCGCTATGCTAACCGCAGCGGAAAGCAACCTGGAAACCGGAAAGTCTAAAAGGAAGAATCGGCAGACTTTCTTTCCCGTACGGAGCAAATCCACATCCAAACGAACCAAGGAAAGCACCCCAGAAAAAAATGCGAAATCTATCAGCCCTCGGGAAAAGAATCTACTCGACCGGGAATACGAAAAGCTGGAAAAGATCAAGGAGGATGAAAAAATGGGAAGCTGAGATTGCCAAAAAAAAAAAAAGAGGAGGCAGCGCAAGAGCTGAAGAAACTAGGAGTAGTTAAAAAACTTAAAGAAGAAGTGGACAGGGCAAGGGAGGCCCTAAAAAAGGACATCGAGGCTTTTAACAAGCTGAAGGGAGAAACTCAGGAAAAACAAGATGAGACCAGGAGGGAATTGGAGGTGGCCAAGGCACATCTCAAGATGCAAAAAAAAGGAGGAACTAAATAGGCTTAAGGAACTTCGCGCAAACTTCGCCCTGACAAAACCGGTTCCAACAAACTTGGTACCCACGCCTGCCAGGGAAGCAGAACAAGGTAGAGCCAATTCGTACGCGGGGGCAGCTGGCGAATCACGAACTGCAGTGGATGACGATCCATTCGGAAAAGAGTGGGCAAGGATTGTGGACCAAGCTAACGGGCTGATAGCCACAACAGACGTGCTTGGCGCAGACGCCAAAGCGTTAATCAGCGCAATACTGGAAGCCCATGAAAGTGGAATGGCAAAAGAAATAGATGGTAAAAGAGTCCCGCGGGCTGAGGTAACTATTAAGGATAACTTAGAGGGAACCCTAAACTACGACTTGTTTGTCCGAGCGGAAAACAGGAGCTGGCCAAAGGAGAGTTACGTGGGAACTCAGATAGTAAAAGTCAACCCAATAACGAGCTTGGATGAGGAAGTAGTGACACTTATTATTCCTCGTGGGAAAGAAGGAATGAACGAGGGGTTTTTGGCAATTGCCTTTTGGCAATTGAGAGATTCCCTGACTTGATTAATCCCGAATAAGGTCAACATATCCTAAGATCCTGCACTTCCATTGGCTCCAGGACAAGGAAAAAAACGGTGATTGTTGCTAGACCTGATACGGAGGACCCGATCAAGGCAATGTTTTACGGGGTAAAGAAGCTGGGGACCATCGCACAGTCCAAAGAAGTCCAAACTATTTTAATTGCTGCAGGAGGAACTTTAACTACTGTAGCAAGAAAAATAGCTGAATGCGTGTTGGTTGCACAGTTTGGAATGAATTTTAGAATATGTGTACCCCAACGGCAAGTTAAATTTGCAGGAACAAGCCGTCCAACGTTTGCGCGGCAACCTAGCGGCAGGCCAGGAAAAAATGGGCACGAGGCAGTCCTGGTCAGAGGGGCTAAGCCCGAAGAGTACCCGACTCTTCTGGCCAACGTCAGAAACGTCCTAAAAAAACAGAGCCTTGAGGACGCAAAGGATGCAGAGGTTCGACAAACAAGAGACCGACACCTGCTTATTAGCTTGAGCGAAGGTAATGCCAGAGGTGTAGCTAAGCTAATATCAGACGGAGGAATCGGCAATAAAGTCGAGGTTCTAAAGAGTGAGCAAAGGGCCACCTTGATGGTTTCAAACATTGAAGCTGCCCTAACAGAAGGGGATATTAAGTCTGCGGTATTGGAACAAGCGCATGTTGACGAAAGCTCCATTGAGGTCAAAGACTTACGTGCAGGCTTCAGAGGGAAGCGGTCAGCCACAATCCTTGCTACAGCTGAGAGCGCCACCAAGATCTTAGCTTGGAAAAGCATTCTGGTAGGGCTGATTCCAGTTAGCATCAGGCCTAAAGTTCTCGTTAAAAAATGCCACAAATGCTGGGAGTCACACAATGTGCTGCTTAAAATGTGGAAAAGAAGGTCATAGGGCGGATAAATGCACTGAGTAGCCACACTGCCCTCTCTGCAATCAACCACATCGGGCTTGGACTAGCAGATGTGGCCGAATGAAGGCTTTTATGAACGCGGCAAGGAACGGGCCTAACTCCGCAGGTGATAAATTACCAGCCTCGGTAGTTGCAAATGAACAATCTGTGATATAGAAACTGTGATAACTTGTACCTGATTTTATTTCTACAACTAAGCGTTAATTTATTGGTCCGTCGTATTTATTTCATTTATTTTAAATGGGCTCTACAAACAACACAAAGCAGCTAGTAATCCAGCTTAATATGAACAGGTACAGACGGGCACACGACCTGCTGTACGATAGATGCAGAAGGAAGAATGCTCGTGCTGCACTTGTTAGTGCACCTAACAAAAACCTTATTACTAAAAGCTCAGGTTGGATTTTTAATGAAAGAAAATCGGTAGCAATTTGGATTGCGAACGCCCGCTTCAATGATAAAAGCTGCGGCGCCACGTTTGTTAAAGCCAGAGTAGGCAGGATGTCCTTGTACTCCGTGTACTTCTCACCAAATGACAATAAAACCACATTTGAAAGGGACTTAGAAGAACTGCATGCTCATATCAGAGCGGAGTCACCAAGAGACACAGTTGTAGTTGGAGGAGACTTCAATTGCAAAAATCACGCATGGGGCTTCGCTGTGGAAGATCGAAGAGGCAGCACTCTTAGGGACTGGGCCGGCAGCCTAGACCTAGGAGTTGTGAACACCGGCTCATGTCCAACTTTTAATAAAAACGGAAGAACGAGTGTTATTGATATAACTTTTAGCGGTAACAATGGAAGAGGGACAGTTGAGAACTGGGGGGTTTCTGATGAAGAAACCTTGAGTGATCATAATGCCATTGAGTTTCAGATCAATGAAAACGGTTGTAAACTTGGTGAGCACCCGCATCTGGGCTGGCGCATAAACACGAAAGCTCAAAAGCAGGCGCTGCGAGTGGCACTGGGTGAGCAATTGTTCAGCGTGCGCAATTTATCCGTTGACACATTTACGCAAGCCCTAAAAAGGCTTGTCAGGCGGCATCCCCTCCGCCCAACAAAAAACAAAGCAAACCAGTATACTGGTGGTGTTGCGAAGTTAAAAATTCCATCGCTAAAAGGAATAAGTGCCAAAGGCAGGAAGCTAGGAAAAAAGCTAAGGCGAGACAGGCGCCTAACGAAGTTAACTTGGCGGCTCACTTAGCGGCATTGGAAAGGCTAAAAGAAGCAAGGAAAAGCGTAAAATTACAGATAACGCAAGCCAAGACAGCTTCCTATAAGGAATTAATTGACAATGTCCAGAACGATGTATGAGGTTCCGCCTATCAGTTCATTTGTAAAAAGATAGGCAGACTGGTGACTCCTATACTCCCCAGCGCCCTGAAAAGGACGATTATAGAGCAGCTGTTTCCTAACCACCCCATAACGGTGTGGGACAAGCCTGCGCCTACGTGGGGGGCGGAAGTCAAAATCGAAGAAAGTGAAGTGATGGTTGCGATTTCCAAGCTTGGAAATAGGAAAGCTCCGGGTCCTGACGGGATTCCAGCCGAGGCTATTAAACTTATGGCAATTGACTATATAGATGACTTCGCTGAACTGTATAGCCAATTGCTCCAAACCAGTGTCTTTCCGGAACAATGGAAGAAAGCTAGGGTGGTTTTGATTCCAAAAGCGGGAAGGAATCCGGAAGAAGAAGAAGGGGCACGCCCGATCTGCTTGCTAGACAATCTGGGGAAGGTTTTCGAAAAGGTAATCCACAAGCGGATAGTCGAGGCAATGCAGAAAACGGGTAATGACTTGCACGAGCACCAGTACGGGTTTCGAGCGGAACACTCAACATTGGATGCCGTGCAAGAAGTTCTCAGGATGGTTCGTTCTTCGAAGGGGAGTAACTGGCATTGTAGCCGCTATAGACATCCGCAATGCTTTTAATACAGCAAAATGGACTGAAATAGTGGTTGAACTGCAAAGAAGACGGGTGGATAATTACTTAGTTGCGCTCATTATGAGTTACTTAGAAGGGCGGAAGCTCGATCTAGATGGGGAAAACAGGCCAATGACAGCGGGGGTGCCCCAGGGATCTGTCCTGGGCCCCTTGCTATGGAATATTGCGTATGACGGGGTTCTCAGACTGCAGATACCGCACGGCTGCAAGGCAATTGCGTACGCTGACGATCTTATTATTACGACAATTGGAAAAGACCTTGCCTCAACTAAGGACAGAGCCGAGAGAGCCATTGACTTGGTAAATAGGTGGATGCAAGAAAAAGGCCTCGAAATTTCTGCGCACAAAACTAAAGCAGCTTTGCTTATTGGGCGCCGCAAGACGTATGGTGTGCGAGAGTTGAGCACGCTTGGGGTTCCCATCATACTTGAGTCGCAGCTAAAATACCTTGGTATTTGGCTAGACACTGGGGAAACTTAGATTCGACATGTGCAAAAAACATGTCGCAAGGCGGAGGCAACGGCTCGTAGTCTTCGCTGCATAATGCCGAAGATGGACGGTGCAGGGAATCATGCAAGAAGACTTCTTGGCTCTGCGCATCAGTCTATTGTGCTGTACGGAGCCCCCGTATAGGCAGATACGGTAAGGTTCCAGAAAGCTAGAGATCTGTTAAACCGGTCGCAAAGGCCAGTTTTAATTGGAATTGCGAGGGCACATAGGACGGTCTCAACCGAAGCCTGGCAAGTTTTGGCTGGGGTCTTCCCAATAGATTTGCAAGTTTCTTTGAGAAAGCAGGACTACAAGGCCACAACAGCTGAGCGCTTAACACATCGGGAAAGTATGATGGAAATATGGCAGCAACGGTGGAACCAAAGTACAAAGGGCACGTGGACCAAGAAGCTGATTACGCAAATTAGAGCTTAGACAGAAAGAGAGCATGGAGACTTGTCGTACTGCGTCGTGCAATTCCTTACGGGGCATGGCCAGTACAACAGTTACTTGCAGAGGATTGGAAAGACCGCGTCAAATCGCTGCTATGTATGCAACGGCGTTGACACTGCTGAGCACACCATCTTCTACTGTGAAGAGTTGGATGTGGAAAGACGCAAGGCGGAACGTAAGGTTGGCGTAGTCCTCAACGCTCAGAGTTTAGTCCAAGTCATGCTGAGCGGGCCTGGTGGCTGGAAGGCGGTTGAAGAGTTATGCCATAACATTTTAAAAGAAAAAGATCCTATAGTGAAAGAGCGTATGAGACAAAGGGTATAACCTAAAAAAAAAAGAAAAAAAAGGGAAAAGAAAACATGTGATATTAGTTAGTTTATTTATTTAATTTATTTAATTTATTTAATTTATTTAATTTATTTAATTTATTTAATTTATTTAATTTATTTAATTTATTTAAGTTATTTAATTTATTTAATTTATTTAATTTATTTAATTTATTTAATTTATTTAATTTATTTAATTTATTTAATTTATTTAATTTATTTAATTTATTTAATTTATTTAATTTATTTAATTTATATTTAATTTATTTAAAAAAAATTTAGTGGGTTTATTTAGTGGGTAGAGCCCTAATGATTAGGGAGGAGTCCCACACTCCCTTGTAGATATGCAGTTGTGCGTAAAGCATTTCTCCATCGTTAAAAAAAAAGGCTACACTTGATAATACGCTAGCCGACTTGTGGCGTAAAATGACGGTGGTTAAGGAGAAGGACGGTGCCAATTCCAGCGTGGCTATCAATTGACTACAGGTGTCCATGGAAGCACTACCCGGATGCACGTATATACGCACGCCAAAGTCCATGCAGCAACAAACCGGACAGGACCTGGTGGTTTAACCAACACCAAGCGTAAGAAATAGCTAACATATGCGCTTGTAGTAGAAAACAAAGGAAAGGACTTGCTGGAATTTCTTAAAAGGCATGTGAAGGCTAGCCCACTGCCAACTGTAATATAGGCCTTTCGTAGCACAAAGAAGGTGAAAGCTTCTGGATATGACGATCAGGATGATGTTTTCTTCGAAAAGCTGAGGCAGAAATTTGCAACAGCTGGTGAGAACGTCTCAACCAAAAAGTTTGGTTGCGGCAGACCGTACTTATCCGCTAGATGGACGCGGTCACCACAAAACAGTAAGTATGGAGGCCCATTGACGGCTGAACCAGAAGCCTGGAAGAGAAACCTACAGTCGGCTACTCTAACAATTAGAAGATCATCGGCGCGGTTACTGCTGGTAAGCAGAGTCCTACGGGTATGCCTAGTGGATAAGATGGTCGACTGCAAAATGAATGTGGAAAGGTGTAGTCGATGCTGGGGCCACGACTTTATATCTCTCCGGTAGTTATACATATTGTAGCCGGGGCTGATGCAAAGCGGTTAGCGGACATCTACGACAAGCTGCCATAAGCCAAGACCTTTTCTAAGGAGTGAAAGGGTACGAGGCTAGTTGTTGTCCCGAAACCTGGAAAGGCAAATGGTGCGGTCAGGCCGATACGCCTCATAGACTCAATAATGAAGATTTATGAGAAAATGCTATGCTCCCAAATTGTTGCAAAGCTGGATGCAATCAGGGGTTCTATCAGCAACAGTTTGGCTTCCAAAAGGGTTGCTCAACTATAGACTCAGTGCGGGAATCGCAATAGCGCTCGATGAAAAAAAAAATAATACTGCCCGTAGAGACAGATTGTGGGGGCGCTGTGCAAGAAAAGCATTTTGGGTTATCTGGTGTAAGTCGTCAGAAGTTACCTGTCGTAACGGAACATGCTGGTGGATGGGACTACGGAAAAAGTGACATGTAATGTGCTTCGGGCCGCTCCTAAGGAACATATTATATAATTGTAATGATCTCTAAGAGCAAGGATGAGGTGGTTGCCATAGCCGAGGCTCTAGTAACAGGATGTCAAGGCCTGGCTGCGTCAAAACAAAATGGAGATGGCTTCACAAAAAAAAACAAAAGCAATATGGCTGGCGGACAGGAAGCGCATTGCACCGAAAATTGATTTTTGCAGGCAATATTGTAAAAGTAAAGGAGGAAATCCGGTACCTCCACCACACGTTAATTTACTGTACTCGGTAGGACAACCGAGCAGCGGCCGAAGCTGTGGCCATAGTTGGGCATACCTTAACGCGAGACAGCCTGGGCAAAGTTATTTTGGAGTGCGAGCTTAATTGGGTCGCAGTCGGTGAAATTACGAGGACCATCCTAATGGCTAAATATGAATAGGAAAGGAACAGGATCTAGGAGGCAGTAGGTCAATCCGGACACCGACTACCTGTGATGAAATGGCAACGCAGTACCACAGATAGCCGGAGCGTCGAAAAGAGAGGAGCTAAGTCAGTAATAGTGTGACCCTACCAGGCGTGCTTCAATACCAACGCCGGGTGTCCATAATGGATTTCCCTTCTTATAAAAAGAAAAGATGTTTGGTTATTCATACAGTAGTACAGAAAAATAGTTTTAATTAATAATTTATTTTTATAATTAATGAAATAATAAATCGGCATTTTTAGTACCATCCAGTACTATGCCTTTGAATGTCGTTTAAATTGATCATCCAACATGGTTGCAATTTCCATTCTATCGGCTGCAATGTATTTAATCATTTCCAGTAAGTCAGGATACGGATTAATTGCTTTCACAAAATCCTTATGGTCTAAGCGATAAATTTCAGCATTTTCAATAGCAATTACTGAAGCGACTCGTAATGTGTCTTTAATTAACAATGCTACTTCACCAAAGTAGGCACCTTCAGATAAATGGCATATCTAAAAATACTAATGATATTATTTTATTTCTGAAGAATATGTCTATTTGTTTGACTTCTTTTCCAGCTTTAGTATAGACCGCGACTGTTCCAATAGAGATAAAATACATACAAGTGCCAGGAGTATTTGCTCGAATAATAACGTCATTCATGAGAAATATTTCCATTTTTAAACAAGTTATAATTCTTACCAATAAATTAATTGGCAAATGAGCAAAAAAAGTTACACTTTCAACTAATTTTCGACATGATTCCATATTAATAGCCTGTAAATTATATAGAAAATACAATTAAAAATCCGCATTTATTTTAAATTTAAAAATTTTCTTTATGACAACACAATGTTATACAAAATAGCAGATATATTCCGTAATTTGCAAAGTTATATTCTTATGTCGATATCTGTATTCAATCAGTGATATTAAACTTTGATTATACATAATATGTATGGTAAAAACAGGTATAGTTATATTTGCGCCTTTTTCTGAAGATCAAAAACGTAGTACACCAATTTTGCGTGTATGCAACCACAAATTTAAAGTAAAAAAACTTTGGTAGCGCCCTCATTTCTAGATGGGCGCTAATCGTCATTACAGTTCTTTGTGTGTATGTGTAACCACGTGTGTCTAAGTATATTGCTAAATTAAATAAAACTAATTAATTTTAACATAGGCTAGCATAAAAAAGACGTCATCGTTCTTCCTCAGAGCCTTTTGAAATATTGCGTAAGTAGATACAAAACATAAAACAAAGAAGTAAAGCTCGAACAATGAGTCCAAGTGTTAGAATCGATTATACCGAATAAAGCTCTTAATACATTCTTAAATAGTTATACTGCAGGATACCCGTATTTGAGGTTAAAAGCAATTTAAACATAAAATGATATAAGTTGTCAGCAATATTTGCTGAGTTCTAATAAATAATTTGGTTATTATTTGACTCAAATCGTCAGCAAATCTGCTGATTATTACCATGCGAATTGTCATAAATTGACATATATATCGCAAACAAAATTGTTGACTTTCAAAATTGGCATATCTTTTATACAAACATTGGTAAACTGGTTTAATATAAAAATGTGTCAGCAAAAATGGCTTAACGTTAGCCAAAATAGCTTCCTTATACAAACATAGAGAATCATTCTATTGGGAAATTTGGTTGAATAGCCGATGAGTTAGCCAAAATAGCTTCCTTATACAAACGTAGAGAAATGACCCTTTCTGAATTGTTTTAATAATCATTCTCATGGAAAAGTTGGTTGAATAGCAGATGAGCCGGTGGAACCTATAATAATCTCAGGGGATACACCTACAGCTGATGAAACGACTGAAGTGATATCAAAAGAAGTTCATCTTTCCCAAGAATTATTGGCTACTCTAGAAGATGATACTACACCAGTTCCAAACCGGGGTCCTCCGATTATTAATGAGATAGCTAAACGTTGGCAGCAAGTAATAAAAGATGGATTAACTCCAACAACTAAAACAGAGTTGTTGGGGGGATATTTTATCCCAAGCAACTGTTTAGCCTTGCCTTGGGAGTCTTCAAAGCCAAATTGCTTACAACTTAGAGGCTTGGGCACAATTAATTACCCATCTCAGTTGAAAATTAAATACGAAAATGTTGTTATGGTAAATTTAGCTAGCAATTTGTCAAGGCTAATGGTAGATCTAGTTCACAACTACACAGCAACTAGAAGAGCAATAATTTTGGGTAACTTAGACATGAAAATGAAGGTTGTATTGGCAGAAGTCCCTGCTGACGAATGGCCATTTGGAGCGAAACTAAGTGATCGTCTTCAAGCTGCTAAGGCTTTTGAACGTTTGGCGCAGGGCCTCAAACTCATAAAAAGAAAGACTGGCGTTAAAGAGTCACCGATTCAAATTATTTTTACGCCCAGAACAGGCCACCACGTCCTAGCATTTGCCTCACTTTTTTCCGTACCTGCTAACGCATTGAAACGAGATGCATGCTATCCCGTCTGCTACTATATATTCTTTATTATATTTTGCAAAAACTACGTAACTTTTAGATTTTTTTTAGAAACGTATGAAAATTTATTATTGTAAAATTGTGAGAGTCTATAAAATAAACAAGCAAACGCATACAAATGCTTCAAACAATCAATTATTTCGACGGCGAACAATCAATTATTTTGAAACAATCATCTATTCTTGTTTCATTTCTAAGCACATCATCAAATAGTATCCAGTGGGCCAGTGTAATATTTGATAAGACCTCGCGTGTTTTTTTGTAAACTGCACTTGGGTTACTATGTCGCACCAGCGGAGATTTGGCGCCGTCCAGAACCGGGCTGAAATTTCTCTATACTATTTATTAGCTTTACATTTAAATATATTAATTAATGTTAATAATGTTAATTTTATTATATATTATAATATTAATTTATTACTATTAATTAATAATGGAAATATTTATTGTTGATTTAATGTTTGCTTAAAAAATAATAAAAGTTTGCAATTATAAGTATTTATTATCTATTGTGCTGTAAATTTAAAGAAGAAATGAATTATGTGTTTTTTGTTATCGACATTCGACAAGAACAAAATGCAAAATTCTTCTTTTGAATTTTAAAAAGATTAAAAATTTTAATTTGTTATAACGCAAAAAACAATAAGGTTAGATACCTACATATTTTGAATTAATTTAATAGCCGACCCTGTATTTTAATACTATATGGATCAATACAGTCACAGTTAGTCACCTATAATATGTATTGTATTCCAGCGATTAAGAAATAAACAAAAATAACTTGATGCACAATTTCAGTTTCTGACACCAGGGCAACTTTAAGTGAAAATTCCGAACACGAGTGTCGATTGAACATAAATTAACTTAACTCCGCAAATAGACTTCTGGTAGATGATGGATTAATAAAATGATGATATAATAACTAATTATATTTATTAATAATATACAATTATATTGAAAAGCGCGAAGTACAGCAATGAATGGTCAAAACTAGACTAACTAGAACCATAAGTGTCCTCTTCTATATATATATATAGTTTTACAATTATTAATGACATCCACAAAATTGATATAACAAAGAAATCATTGTTTTAGCAGTAAGGCAACATATGCATATGGCAAATTGACGTTATTATTGTGATTTGCTTGGGTGCACACAATATTTTATCCTTCTTGTATACATTGCGTTAAAAAGAAAAAGTCATGACAGGATGAAAACTTTATGGTAAAACTTTATAATATACGTAGGAAAAGAATATATTGAATCGGTGACCATCGGGATACCCTTAATACAAAGTGCCTCGACTGGGCGGACCATTCAGATACCAAGTACATGGTCGCCAGCAGAATCTAACAACACCATACCAATGCAATCATCAAAAGTCGACGCATCAGAGGAGACGCTACTAGTAAGTTGTAACCATGCATGTCGCTTTCAAATGTTTTATAAAAAGTGGAAACAATTGACAAATCATTAATTTTTATCATCTCATTATTTTATTTTCATCGAGCGATGCGTAGCTGCCACTACAAATATCAACCTAACCAAGTAATTGAAATCCAGACAATAGCCCGTATTCAGTGGAAGAATGGCTTGGTGTCATTTCAGGACTGGTTTGGTGTCAATTCAGGAAAGACAAAACCGGCTGTGGTTAGCGAGTCTGGCTTTTGAAAATAGGATAAACATTACAAGGTAGAACAAAACATTATTATGATAATTGGCGCCCGATAAACCGCGATTGGAAAACATAACAAAATGACTTATACCCTAACAATGAGAATGCACACGACCGGATGCTCAAGGCCGCATCCATGTTTAGTCCTAATTGTAGTACATTAGGCAATTATGCAACATAAAGATTGTGAGGTTTGATGCGTTTTTCTCTCGATTTGTCATGGAAATGTGTAATGAAAATAATTTTCGAGGGAATTTGGCGCGGCTCAGTTCGGGATAGATCAGCAGTAATGAGCCCTAAAAACGAAATGGAATTCTTGGCAATATTACACAATTCTGATAATGCACATTTGAGGGAGATAGTGCAAGGCGGGGTTAAATCAAGCAACTTTAAAGATAATTCGGTAATATAACGTCAATAACGTCGTTGTCTATAAAACACCGCGACAATACTCGCACGCACTATAAACCAAACTCTGTACCAAAAACTGAACGAATCGCGAATCGTTTCTCGAACCATTGTTTTAATTGCAACCAACGAGGTTATCGCCGTTTTGAATGTTTTAAACGTATTACGATACCGACTCATGTTATTGACAAAGCGGAGAAATCTGAAATAACATGCGAATTTTGTAACCGCGTTGGCCATAAAGAAGCTAATTGTTTTAAGAAACACGGACCTCCGGTAAAATTGCTAAGCTTAAATATTCCGGTTAAATGAAAAATTTTCCCTAAACCGGCACGATCAAATCTGTTTTAGCACATCAGAAAGATTACGGCTTTTGTCTCTCTTTCCTAAAAATCCCAAATTCTGACTATGTGATCGAAGATGGTGTTGCCTATTTTCGAATTAGCGAAAAAAATAAAGTAGTTCGACGTTGTTTTGTGCCTGCGTCTGCTCCACTACAAGCTATGAAAACTTATCATGACGACCTGTGGATGGACTCTGTGCACTGTAGAATTCTATTTATCGGTATGAAACTATACGTGTGATACCCTGTGTACTATTTTTCGCTCCCTTCCACTGATAATACTTGCTTTAGAAGTTGATACCTATATACATTAGTTTTAAATTGGTTAAAACTACTTAACTTTATTGTACAAACTAAGTTTATTAATTGTAGGTTATTCGTAAAAGATGGTTAAGGGCATGAAACCGCCTTGCAAATTTATGCGTGAAATGTTGTTTGGCAGCTCAGGGAATTTAACGCGGAAAAGCAGTTTCAGACGCTATTAATTATCCTAGAAACTATCTAATGGTAGATTTGGAGAGAGAACAGATGAAGCAACAAATGGACAAATTATTATTTTTATCTTCTTCCGCTAATTGGCTAGCGAGTGGTTAATATTTGAGCGAGGTTTTTTGTTCATATTTTACTGATTTAATGGCTATTCGAACAAATCTGTCGTCAAAACATAAGTATTTTTTTTCTCTAATTTTTGGTAGCATTGGAAATTTTCTAGATGTTATAACAAGGCCGCAAACTGCTTTACCAGTTTTTGAGAATTTTCCTCACCTCTCAATCTTTAGTAATGTTCTCGGCTAAAGCATGTGGCAAATAAGTCAGATCTTGGTCCATCTATTCTTTAACAGATGTCGCAAAATTTGCAGTGAATTAAGATATGCAAAACCATATTTATTATTGTAAATAATCAAGTTTTAATAAATTGGCGTCTGCGAATTTTTGCAGATACATTTTTAAGCGCCTGGCCGCTCGTGCTCTGAACCGTAGAGAACAGTACCTTATTGGCAAAGCAATATTTTTCCTTTACACCGTTCTACTTCCATTATTGTTAATTTAATTAAAAAATACACAATAATACAAGTTTAAGATTGAAGTTTCAGGATTACAATTCATTTTTTATTTTTTAATTACCGTCAATTAGTAGTTTTTAATACATTTTATTCAGAGCAACTTACAGTGATCTTGTTTGTTTTTACACAGCCGAGATTGGGTTACGGTTCACTGTTAGTTTTTATTTCTTTTTTATTTCTTTCTTTATATAAATAAATAAATAAATAAACAAACGGCTTATTGACAATTTTTCTTCGTAATACTAATATTGATTCATAAACTATGAATATATACTGAAGTTTTATTTTAATAAATGAGTAACTCGATATATAAATTAATTGCTATCTGAATCGGAACATAAATATTACCGAAATAGTACCGAGTTTCTAATTTCTTAGAATAAAATTGAAATTTTATTCTAAGAATATTAATTATTATTAATCAATATTATGAAAAAATTGCAAAAAATGCGTTTGTTTATTTCTAAAATGTGCAACAGTGAACAACAAACACGCAGGCCTTAAAGTCCCCGTGGGCCTTTTAAACAAAAAGCTGAAATTTTCAGAAATGAAAGCCTATGACCCAAATATAATACAACTCACTTCGCCAAGCAATCGTCCTGTGCTAGAAAACACTAATTAAATTTTTTGATTTTTTTGAATGAGGTAATAGGTCATTGCATCTGTGACCATTTAACCAAACAAAGATAGACAATTGCGTGGGCAGTATAGTAGTAATGCGCATGCGCTTGCAGTTTAGAACGCCTTCGAAATGAATAAATAAATAATCAATATCTTTGTCTTTATATTTTTTCCTATAATCGCATATCCGCGATCGATAATTGAGCGTAACTGAGCGGAGACCATTTCTGACGCATGCGCGTGCGTTAGAAATGTTCTATATATTCAAATGTTCGAACCCACGTAAAATTCA
>OY744570.1:5189452-5328327 GCA_963556235.1 Cryptophagus acutangulus
CTTAAATGAATTTATAATTTGTGGAGATTGAATTTTGATTTTGTATATTTGAAGCAAGTTTATTTTGATTTGTTTGTAAGTCTCTTATTAGTTTTTCAATCGCTCTCCATGTATATTATCTAAATTTCCCGAAATTGATTTAAATATTAAGCCTAATCCATTAATTAATCCGCTTTTAAATCGCTTGGTCTTGGTAAGATTTCTAATATTTTATTTTCAACTTTGCTTTGAGTGATTTTTAATATTTTCATATTATTAATATTATCCTATACGTATTCATTGTGATTAGAAATGTTATTTATTAACGTATCGGTTTGAACATGCAATTTGTTAATTTCTTCTACTATTGGGTTTAGGTCGAAATAATGAATTAAAGAATGAGTATACTGTTGAACTTTAGTTGAGCCTATCTTTAATGGTAAGAGTCCTGGATTATTTTCCAAATTTTTAAGATACACTGGCTCATTGTTTATAGCATCTAAATTTAGCATCTAAATTTTTAAATTGAATTTATTTAAGTTTTAATTTTTTTAGGGGGTTTTTAAATTGTCCATATAAACTTTATTTTGGTTTGAGGTACATACTGTTTTTGAATTTGGATCAACGTAGTGAAATGTAGTAGGTTTATGGAATTTATTTGCATTTTTCTGCCTAATATGTTTTTTAACGAACGTTTTACGTCCTGGTTTAAATATTTCGGAATCATCAAGTTCTTTATTCAATTTTAATCTTTGTTTTCTATTAATTTTTTATTTAGTTCAGAATACATTAATTTAGTTTTTTCTCTGTGACTATTAATATAATCATTTACTAAGACTTTATTCAGGTCTAGATCAAATGAATTTTCGTTGTTAATATGCCCATTAATAATATCTATTGGCTTCAATTTGGTTGCTGAATGTATAGAATTATTATATGCTAATATTGCATAACTCATTTTTGACTGCATAGTTAAAGTGTCAAATCCTTTTGCATTAAAAAGTCGAATGTGTTCAATTATTGTCGAATGAAGTCTTTCTATTGGACTATTCGATTGGGGATGATTCGGTGAGCAAAAATGAAATTCTATTTTGTGTAAGTTTTGTAAATCTTTAATAACTGAGTTTTTGAACTCCGTTCTATTGTCAGTTACAATCTCTTTAGGAACTTCATGATGCGAAAAGAAAAATAATAGTTAATCTACAATTTGAGTAGAAACTAAAGAAGTTATCATGTAGGCTTGAGCGTATTTAGAAAACGTATCTATTATTGTTAAAAATTTAGTTTTTTCTAAGGTGAATGTTTCAATATGCAATATTTCAAATGTTTTGGTTGACGTAGGCGTGATGTTCATTTTAATTTTGACAGGGTTTCTTTCGTATTTACTTTGCTGGCAGATTTCACATTCATTTATAAATGATTGAATGCATTTTTTTTTATTAGGCTAATAATACAAGTTTTTAATTTTTTTTAATCGTCTACATCGTTTGCATTGGTCACATCTGTTAATTTAATTGTGCTTTTTTTAAATTTGAAGGAGGGCCATTTAAATGTTTTTCTAACAATTTCACAGAATGGTTCAAACATATTATTATCTTCAAAATATAAGTGATATTGAATATTTGAAACTACATAGTCTTTAATCAAATTTGTAACATCTTTTTCAAATTCGTTATTTGAAAATTGAACACTTAAACGATGTTTACAACCAAAAAGTAATTTGGTTTTTGGAATTGCAGGCGAATGTAATACTGAGTATATTATTATTTGATTTTGACCATAATTAACTGGAGTTTCAGAAATAGGAATACCTACTATGGAGGTTTCTCCGTTATTTGAATGGATTGTAACATTATCAGAAGAGTCTGCAATTGAATCATTAGTTTCATTTTCGTCTAGTTGAACTTGTATTGATGAATTATCGATTTCTGGATCTATAATTACTTCTCTCGTAGAGAAAGTATTGTATTCATGAAAAAAAAATTCCTCCAAATTTCACTTTTTTCTACTTTATAGAATGCGTAGATTACGAAAATCATATTCACTAATTTTCGTCTGTTGGTCTGTCGGTCTGTCTGTCTGTCTGTCGGTCTGTCGGTCTGTTCGTTTCTTTAAACCGCTACATTTCGGAATCTACTGACCCGATTAAATCAAAATTTGCGTCCTTTTTTCTACCTGCCTATTGATAAGGTCAAAGAAAAAAAAGTTAGGAAATTCTCAGGGACCTGCGCTTTATTGGCCAAAAACATGCCAAAAACAGCAAAATCGGTGCATCCACTTAATCTTCTAAAGTTGCAGACCGATTTTGACCAAATATTGAACATATGTTTCGTGTATACCCCAAGTAGTGAATGCTTTCAAAAAATCTAGAGTTTTTTTAAGGGTTGACTTTTTAATAAGGGTTGAAGGGTCAAAAAGTTATAAAAATGCATAATTTGTAACCTGAATACCTGCCAGAAGGAACATATTATTTGAACCAAATTTGGCATACATATTAGGAATACATTGAAGAAAATGCTGGTAAAAGTTTCATCCCTTAGAAATAAGCCCTTGTAACCTGTTGGTTCTTTAAATAAATTGTTCAAAAATTGACGGTGTTTTGATTCGTATATGTCAGCATAACCCACCATTTTCCATCAGTAATTTTATATATATTTACATAATGAATGATTAAAAATAATTTACGACCCCAACAACACACCCCCACCCCCCAAATATACAGTTTGAGTCATATGGATCAGATTTTTTTTGACATTAGATTTCCACTTTACATTCAAAACAGATTTACGCATAATCTAATTAAAAATATTATGCGACCCTTATTTTACAACATCAACCCTTAATATACGCTGTACCGTCAAAATGCTCGGATTTCATTTAAATTTGGATTCCAGTAGTAATTTTAACTTATTTAACTTATTATTATTTTTTAATTAAATTGAAATTAGGCTAGAACCCACATATTACAATTGTAACCCTTAATGCACCCCGTACAGTTTGATTTGTCAGATTTCTTTCAAATTAGTTTTCTAATAATAAATTGATAAATAATTTCAACTAGTTTATACAAAAATAGGCTAGAATCCTTGATTCATGTTTTTAACCTTTAAATTGGTAATTTTAAATCTTGCTTCAAATAATTTCATTAAAATAGAGTACCTGCAACACATTTTTCACTTTTTAATCTCTTTATACACACGTTTCCACTTTATCGCTTAGATTTGTTTCAAATTTGGTTTCTAGTTAAAATACAAAAAGCCTTTTTAAATAACCCGAAAAAAAATTCAACAAAAGATGTCTCAAAATTCTAAAATGTTTATTTAAAAATTTTAACATAGCAACGAGAGAAGTACTGTGGAATCTCATTTCCAGCGAATTTTTGTATGTAATTCAACTCTATATAATGCGTCTGCATTTATATTTAATTTGCCGCTTTTATACAAAATTTTGTAATCGAATTCTTCTAGTTTAAGACGCCATCTGACTAATTTTGAGTTTGGTTCTTTTAATGAAAAAAGCCACTGAAGCGGTTTATGATCAGTGATAATATTGAATTTTCTGCCGAACAAATATGGTCTAAAATATTTTGTAGCCCATACGATTGCCAATAGTTCTTTCTCGGTAGTACTATAATTTTGTTCTGAGTCATTTAAGGTACGCGATGCGTATGCGACTGGAAGGTCTTTACTTATGGGACCCCGAGACAATATTGCACCTAATGCTACGTTGCTGGCATCGGTAGTTAAATTAAATTTTTTTGTAAAATTAGGGTATTGTTGAATTGGTTCATTGATTAACAGATTTTTACATTCTTCAAAACAGGATTTAAATTCTTCATTATGAATTATTTTAGCATTTTTCTTCAAACATTTCGTTAGAGGTTTAGTTAGTTTTGCAAAATTATTAATACATTTTCTGTAATATCCTAGTATTCCTAAAAACCCTTTGATTTGTTTCGTTGTTGTCGGTATGGGGTAGTTTTTAATTGCTTTAATTTTATCAGGATTTGGTTTTACTCCATTTGTGATGACAACATGTCTTAGATATAAAGCCTCTTTGCACAAAAATTCTGATTTATTTAATTGAATTTTGATATTTGTGTCTCTTAATCTTTGGAAAACCCATTTTAAATTATCTATGTGTTCTTGCAACAAAGTGGAAAATATAATGATATTATCCAAATATACTAAACATTTTTTATTTTGGATGCCGCACAAAATGTTATCCATGATTCGTTGAAATGTAGCTGGAGCATTTTTTAGTCCGAAAGGCATTTTAAGAAATTCGTAGTGACCATTTTTGGTGTTAAATGCCGTTTTTTCAACATCTTCGTTATTGATTTCAATTTGGTGGAAACCACTAGCCAGATCTAAAGTAGTGAAATATTGACATTTACCCAACTTGTCTAATAAGTCTGTAATATTAGGAAGTAGATACTTATCATCGATAGTTTTTTCATTTAGCTTATGATAGTCTATTACAACTCGCCATTTTCATTTGCCAGTTTCATCAACCTTTTTTGGAACTATCCAAATAGGCGATGACCAGGGTGAGCTACTAGGTCTAATTATTTTATTATCGAACATATCTTTAATTTGGTTTCCAACCTCTTCTTTATGAATAAAAGGATATCTATATGATTTAGTATAACATGGTAATTCATCCTTTGTTTTGATTTGATGTTTAATTTGATTAGTAAAAGATAGTGGAGTATTTTGTTGATAAAATATATCAGAGTATTCATTACATAGTTTTAAAATTATATTTGTTTCTTCACTGTTTAGATGATCCGTTCTAATTTTTGATAAGTTTAATGGCAGTTTTTCTGATTCGTCAAAATTATTAAAAACTAATTTGTTCCAAACAGTTTTCTAATTTTTCTACCGCTATAAGCTTTGAAAAGTCCAATGTTATTTCTTTGGTTGTATTATTTAATATTGTTGTGATTGCTTTGCCGTCTTTGGCAATAGTTATATATTCTGGAATTTCGCAATTGTGAAGTTTTTGATATGGTATTACTATTTCTCCATCTTTTATTGATGTTTTAACTTCTAAGACCTGTTCGGACCGTGGTGTGATTTTTATTAAATTTAAATTGTTTGAAATTGTGTGATACATAAGTTTAATTTAAGCATAAAGTGTTGTTAAAAATCCCGGAGTAAAATCTAAGGTAGCCTGTAAATATTTTATATTATCTAATCTAATTAGTCCGTCAAAATAGTTATGAAATTTAAATAAAAAAAACTTCATTGTAGCAGATTTAGGTTAATTAAATATTGTTGATGCGGGTAGCATTATGCTATATTTATGTGCAGACTTTTGGAAGACGGTCAAAACTATAAATGGATCGTATTTAATTTGATTTGCAAATGAATTGTTAGCGATAGCAGGATCTAGAAACGATTTAGTTGATCCACAATCAATTAAAAATTTAAGATTAGAGAGAAAAATTTTATATGATAATTCGCTCGAATTATTAGAATTATATGAGATAGTAAGTGGTTTTATGTCTGGTCGTTTAAAGTTGAACCCATCTGAAAATTTTCATATAAATTGTTGCTAGTTTCAACAGAATCGTCAATTTGAGTATTGTATAATTCTTCTGGTATAAAATTTCTATGAGGATTCTGATATGATTGAGCATTATGTGATTGCCTTGTAGTTACACTCATTGGGGTAGGGTTTGGTAGACTTCTATTTTGATTTAGTCTAAAAACATTTTGGTTGCTTCTAGGGCTATTATAGTAATTCGGTCTAAAATTATTTGATCTAAAGTTACCATGATTCGGGTTATTATGTCGAAAATAATTTGGATTGCGAGGTTTAAATACTTGCGCATTTGTGAAAAATTGTTGAGGTGCATTATTTGCTCTAGTTTGCATTCTAATCGGCTGAGAAGGAAAGTGTTGATTAAAATGTTGATTCTGATAATTATTTTTTGGTAAATAATTTTCTGGCGATGTTTAGTGTGTAGTATAACATAAATCATTTGAGTTGTTTCTTCTTCTGTAATAATCTGCGGTACTACAAGAATCTGTATTACTTTTCCCGGCGTTGGAAGCCGCAGCTGCGCACATTACTAAAATAAATTCGTTAAAACTAGCAGCATCAAGTCTTTTTGTCTCCGTTAATAAAACCACTTATTGTGAATCCCAGTCAAGATAGTAATACAAAAATGGAAAAATCCAGCGAATATAAACATGGTCCTTCGAGCCGGATGGTTTGGTGAGAATTGGAATTCGCCAAATACACGAAATCTCAGAAAAGTCGTTGAAGGTCAGCGAACCACGCCGCGGCGAAAGCTCTGCATTGTGGTTGTTGGGCTTCATAATTCGTTACCAAAACCTGGAATTTGGCTGATAAGCAGCTGGGCTGGAACAAAACTTCTATACAACTTCGCTAACGGGCCGTTTTGGAGCAACAAGCCATTTGGGTGAGCATCCTAACCACAATTCTTATCACGCTATAATTCAGTATTGCTTGTTTTAAATTCAATCTAAAAGCTAACGCTTGTGTCTCGTAACATGTCGCAAGAAGAATTGTCTACTTTAAAGAGAAAGCGTGGAGCTGTAAAATCGAAACTAACCAACTTCGAAACGTTTGTCACGAGACTCGAGTTGTCGCTAGTAATCGTGGGTGAGGCAGAACCGCCACCTCTAAGTGTACAGAATGTGTTGGAACTAAAGGCACGGGCCTCGTTAGCCTCCCAATTAATCGGTGAGTACGAGGAATACCATTTCAAAGTGCTCTCTTTCGAGGAAATATCACTCGACACTGAGAACGCAGATTACGATGCGTTCCAAAACAAATTCTTTTCGGTAACAGCAAAGGCAAAAAACTTAATAAACAATAACGATGAGGCGGATGAGATGCACAGTGTGCAAGCAAGCAATGTTTCAATTCATCATTCACAAGACACGGCAAGTAGCCGGAACAGTCGCTCCGAGAGTGGCAATTCCGGCACAGTTCAAAATACTCAGCGCATTAAGCTCCCTCAGATTAAACTACCCACATTCTCAGGCAAATACGAAAGTTGGCTCGAATACAAAGACACATTCGAGTCTTTAATCCATTCAAATCCTGCCATAGCAAACAACGTTGACAAGTTCCATTACCTGCGCGCGTCGTTAGAAGGTAGTGCGGCCGATGTTATACGATCACTCGAGTTTTCCGCAGCAAACTATACTATCGCCTGGCAGCTGCTGTGTGAAAGATACGATAACCCTCGCCTGTTAGTGCAAAACCACGTAAAGTTTATATTTAATGCAGAGCCTATTACAAAAAGCTCCTCGTCCAGCATTCGAAATTTAATCGACACACTCGCGAGAAATTTACGGGGCCTAGAAGCGTTAAAGCAACCTGTACAATCATGGGACACCCTTTTAATTCATGTAGTAGTCAACAAGCTTGATCAGGCTTCGATCCATGAGTGGGAAAAACTGCGCTGTGGTACAAGCATCCCAACCTTCAAGCAATTAACGGCATTTTTAAAAACCCGCGCGGATCTTTTGGAAACTTTGGAAGGGGCTAAATTCGAGCGAAATCCTGAGCCTAAGCCTAGGGTCCGCCCGACTCAAACCAAGGCGTTTGCGACCACGGCCAAACTGATATGTGTGATCTGCAAAGAAGACCATCACGTGCAAAACTGTCAAAGTTTTCTTGCCCTATCCGCTAATGAACGACTCGAAAAGGCGAAGCAAGGCAAGCTATGTTTGAATTGTTTAAGGCCGGGCCATTATGCAAAGGTTTGTAGGTGGGGCGGTTGTAGGCGGTGCAAAGCGAAACATAATACACGTCAATTACGAATCGCGTGTCCAGAATCCACAGAATGCTGTCGATCAGACAGAATCTGTATCCGCTCTTTCTTCATACGCCAAGCTGAATGGTGTCAAAATCTTTCTCTCTACCGTGTGCGTGCAGGTCGAGGATCAAAATGGTGGTCTACATCAAATTCGAGCCTTCCTTGATAGTGGTTCGCAGTCCAATTACGTGACGTCAAACTTAGTCGAACGCCTGAGACTACGTACAAAATCTATTAATATGCAAATCGGAGCACTTAATGGCAGCACCTCAACTATTTCTTCCTATTGCAATTTAAAAATAGCTTCTCTTCGTAGCGACTTTAATCGGGAACTAGTAGTTTTAGTCGTACCTTACATTACTGGGGTGCTTCCAAATTTCTCAATCAGAAGCTCGACCCTGGGAATACCTCCCCATTTAAGACTAGCTGACCCCAAATTCGACGAACCGGGCGAAATCGATTTATTGATCGGCGCGGAACTGTTCGGAAAATTAAATTCTGTCGGGAGAATTGAGTTACCATCAGGCCCTATATTACAAAACACTATCTTCGGTTGGGTAATCTCTGGACCAGTCGGCGGACTAGTTACCAGCGGAATCGTATCACGTTGTAATGTTTCAACTTTAGAGCTAGAGCGTAAGGTCGCTAAATTATGGGAAATCGAAAACGACGTAGAGCGGCCGGTCTTTACCGAGGAGGAAGCTCTGTGTGAAGAGAGTTTCGCAGAAAATACGTATCGAGATCCCTCAGGGCGATTCATAGTTGCCCTCCCATTAAAACAAAGCGTAACCGCTTTGGGTGAATCCAGAAGGCGCGCTGAGCGCTGTTTACTCAGCCTAGAGCGTAAATTTATTAATAATCCTGCTTTATACGAGAAATATCTAAACTTTATGAAGGAGTACGAAGCGTTAGGGCACATGGAAAAAATTGACGAGAAAGGCTCAACCGATTTTAGTTACTACCTCCCTCATCACGGGGTGATCAACGAAGGTAGCAAAACCACAAAGCTCAGAGTCGTCTTTAACGGTTCTGCGCCAACTTCTAGCGGAACCAGCTTAAATCAGTTGCAGATGGTGGGCCCCACTATCCAGGAGACCTTGTTCTCTATTTTAACCCGTTTCAGACAGCACTCATTCGTAGTTAGTGGCGATATAACAAAGATGTATAGGCAAATATTATTACATGCAAATCATAGACCTTTGCAGCGTATACTATGGCGCGAACGACCTAGTGATCCAATTTCTGCCTTCGAATTAAAAACGGTAACATGCGGTACCACTGCCGCGTCATTTTTAGCAATTCGGTGTTTCCACGAGCTTGCAAACGAGTGTGAGCAAGAATTTCCGGAAATCTCTACCATTATAAAACGCGACTTCTACGTGGACGACCTTCTGACAGGTGCGCCTACAGTGGAGCGGGCTCGCGAAATCATATCTCGCGTTACCGAAGTTCTGGGAAGGGCCTGCTTTCCTCTGCACAAATGGGTAGCTAAAGATCCCAGAATTCTCCAGCAAACCGATCTACAGGACGTAGCCTCTCAAGCAGTGGATCTAACTCCAGCCGAAATTACTACCAAACTGCTAGGCATGTTGTGGAAACCCAAGTCAGATCAATTTATTTTTTCTATCACGTTGCCGATGCTTCAAAGGGTCACTAAACGCTTCATCTTGTCTGAGATCGCCCAAATCTTCGACCCTATAGGCTTACTTTGCCCCACCACAGTCATCGCAAAGATTCTTTTGCAACAACTTTGGCAGGAAAAGTTTGGATGGGACGCTGCCCTTCCAACCCATCTGCATTATCAGTGGGTTAAGTATAGAAACGAGCTACCTAAATTAAATGCCTTAACTACTCCTCGCCATGCAATTGCAGTGGATCCTAAAATCTTGGAAATGCACGGGTTTTCGGACGCATCGGAAACGGCTTACGGCGCCTGTGTTTACGCTCGGTGCACTGACTCAAAGGGAAAGGTTTCGGTAATACTCCTTTCTGCCAAAACTCGCGTAGCCCCCTTAAAGGCCACTACCATCCCTCGTCTTGAACTGTGCGGTGCAGTGGTATTGGCCACTTTGATCGATAAAGTCCGTAAGGCCTTAACTGTAAAATTCGATCGTATCGTTTTCTGGACGGACTCCACCATCGTTCTTGGTTGGATTCGCGCCAAGTCAACCTCATTGCATACATTTGTTGCAAACCGCGTTGCGCAAGTACAACTACTTTCGGACATCAATGATTGGCGGCACGTTCCCACGGCCCAAAACCCTGCTGACCTACTTTCTCGGGGGCTTATGCCCGAAGGCTTACTTAAATCTACCCTCTGGTGGAGCGGTCCAGAGTTTCTCCAGTTTAAGGAATCAAAATGGCCGAACACCCAATTTAAAACCATAGCTTTACCCGAACTGAAGAAAGTCATAACTGTGCTAAACCTTGTCGCGAAATGGTCAATATTTTCTCAATATTCAAGTCTTTCTAAATTGCGGCGCGTCTTTGCTTATGTACACCGATTTACGCGAAATTGTCGGGTATCAACTACCCCGAAGCTTACTGGACTAATAACCGTTCCGGAGTTGCGCTCATCTTTAGCGGTTCTGATTCGATTGTCACAAAATGAATGCTTTGACCAGGAAATACGAATACTTCGTGCCAATTCGGTAAATAAATTAAAGGGTAAATTGCAATCTCTAAACCCATTTCTTGACGCGAAGGGTACTATGAGGGTAGGCGGGCGGCTTCAAAATTCTTCCCTTTCGTATGATGAAAGGCACCCTGCAATAGTTGATGGAAAACATCGGTTAGCATACCTTATAATGAAAGAGGAGCATCTCGTTCTTTTGCATGCCGGTCCTCAGCATATGCTTGCCTCAATTAGATCGCGGTTATGGATTATCTCTGGCACGAATCTAGCCAAGAAAGTAGCGCGAGAATGCATTAATTGTTTTAGATGCCGTCCCACTTCTCTAACCCCCCCGATGGGGGCACTCCCTGAAACCCGCGTTCGTCCAACGGTGCCTTTTCATACGACCGGTATTGATTACGGAGGACCGTTTAATGTAAACGATAAAAGGGGACGTGGAGCCCGCAAGACTAAATGCTATGTAGCTCTTTTCGTGTGCTTTTCGACCAAAGCGATTCATTTAGAATTAGTATCAGACCTCACCTCTGAATGTTTCATTTCGGCTTTGAGACGATTTTGTAGTAGACGCGGAAAACCGGAACACCTCTATTCCGATAACGGGACAACTTTTGTTGGTGCAAATAAAGAACTTAATGCGATGGGTACATTTTTGAAAAACAATGCTTGCCACTTGGCTTCTCATGCGTCCTTTGAAGGTATACAGTGGCATTTCATTCCGGCGTACTCGCCGCACTTTGGGGGGCTATGGGAGGCTGGAATTAAGTCTGCTAAGCATCACTTGAAACGCGTTTGCGGAAATGCCTCGCTCACCTTCGAAGAGTTTTACACCCTACTCACTCAAATTGAAGCAATACTGAACTCCCGTCCACTCTCACCCTTATCCACCGATCCTGAAGATTATACACCTCTCAAGCCGGCTCACTTTTTAATCGGTCGACCGCTTACGATTTTGTTGAAGTTCCTGAAAACCGTTTGTCACGGTTTCAAAGAGTCCAGCAGTTGCAAACTCACTATTGGAATCGATGGCACAAGGAGTACCTACATCTACTGCAGCAACGTTACAAATGGTATAATCCTGTTGACCAAATTCAGTTGGGAACTCTCGTTCTTATCAAGGAGGATTCGCCTCCCTTACAATGGCGTTTGGGGCGCGTGGAAAAACTATATCCAGGTAGTGACGGGGTTACTAGAGTGGTGGGACTTCGCACTGCTACTGGCCATACCAAACGGGCATTGGTGAAAATCTGTCCCTTGCCAATGGCATCCAATTGAACTATCCAAAGTGCTTCGATTACACTTTATTTGTAAAGCTTGTGTTAATGATTAGTTTAGGCAGTTATTTGTTCTCAAGTAAAATTATATATAGCCTTGTTATTTTGCATTTATTTAAGTTTGTTCTTTTGTTTTTTGAAAGCCAAGCCTTTCAAGGCGGGCGGCATGTTTAGTGTGTAGTATAACATAAATCATTTGAGTTGTTTCTTCTTCTGTAATAATCTATGTTGGAGCCCTCTCTAAATGAGTAGCGGTACTACAAGAATCTGTATTACTTTTCCCGGCGTTGGAAGCCGCAGCTGCGCACATTACTAAAATAAATTCGTTAAAACTAGCAGCATCAAGTCTTTTTGTCTCCGTTAATAAAACCACTTATTGTGAATCCCAGTCAAGATAGTAATACAAAAATGGAAAAATCCAGCGAATATAAACAGGCGAATTATTTGAAACTTGAGTATAGTTTCTCGTAGGGGCTTGAGTCACATTTTGAAAATAACGAATGTTTTGTTCTTGATTTATAAACTGTAAAGCTTCGTTTAGATTTCTTGGCCGCATACTGCAAATTGTAGTGCCTAAAGGTTCTCTTAAACCCGATAAAAATGTTTTTAATGCTAAATCATGGTATAAATTACGTTTCAGTTTTCAGTTTTTGCTTCGTTGGTTACCTTATGCAAGTCAACGTGAAAACATATTAAATTAAGAATTTGCAAGCAACGATCAAAAAATTGCTGTGGATTTTCGGATAAAATTTGTCTTAACAAAACTAAATCCCTGTTTAGACAGCTTTCGTCTCTTTGATCGGCAAAGTTACGGTTTAACACATCTTTTAGGTCGTTAAAAGTAACTACATTGTTAATATTAGATACCAATTTTGCACTACCTTTAAGTTTTCCTAACAATAAATTTAGTATGTTGGTATTTTGAAAATGATTAGGATTAGCAAGATAATAAAAATTATTATTAATACTTTCACACGATTTTATGAATCGATTGAGTTCGTTAGGATTGCCATCGAACTCTGGAATACCTTTAAAATATTCTGGCTTGAATTCTGCAGCCATTTCTGCTTCCGGTAGGCTATGATTACTATTATTTATATTTAAGGATAAATCCGGACGGATTATTGGTAAAGGAAGTTCAGAGTCAATTGAAGACGAATTAATACTCAAATTATTAAAAATATTTTCTAGTGACATAAGTTTTTAGATACTTACATTAAAGTTAAGACGATCTTGTACATTTCAATTATTTCCACTATATGAAGAATATACAACAGGTCAGCAATTTTGTCTTCTCTGTTGGTCCTCTTCTTTTTTGTCAAACAACGTCCTCGACAGGTCTTCAGTAGTGATATTTGTTGTATCTGGCTTACATGACGTCATCCTATGTTAAATTCCCTATGGTGTCTGGCTCACTTTAGAGTATTCCAAAAACTACATGTGGTTTCTGGCTCACCCTATGTTAAATTTCCTATGGTGACTGGCTCAAATTAGGTTGATCCAGAAACTACATGTGGTATCTGGCTCACATGACGTTTGGCTTTTTTCATAATGTAATCAACGAAAAAAAAAGTACATTTATTGTTTTGCAAATTCAGCATATTTCTGGCTCAAGTGACTGTAGTCCAAAAAGTGTATATTGTATTTGGACCAATTATATTGCGCAATACTTAATAATTATCAATTGCGCTAATGAGAAAATATATTGGGTACAAATTAAAAGCTCATATTAATATTGTTACTTTTATTAGATTTTATAATGTAATGTGTTTTGGTCAAATGCGCAAAAGCGACAATGACTCATCGACAGCAACATCTTAAGCTCAAGCGTTATCTCATTAACGGTACTAGGTACAAAAGAAATAACAACAGAATAGATTTTTTTGCATGTACCAATTACACGTCCAAAATTTTATAGATTTTGTATGATTTTAGTATGTAATTATTGAATAATCAATCACATTTGTTAGATGTTTTTTTTTTTCAAGATAAGGTTCGCACTCCGCATTTGTTTACATACTATAATTCTAAGCTGATTCTGCACTATTAGCGTGAGAGCCAGCTTATAAAGAGATATTTGCATGATATTTTTGCACATAAGTTTTGTATACACATATACGTTTTTAAACCATATCGAAGGTTTTATTTATGCGAATTGCTTGCTATATTACAGTAGTTCTACGCGTTGTTTAATAAGTTTTATTTTGTTTGTGTACTCAACAATTGTGAACCATCTATTTTTGCCCTTATGTAAATAATTATTGCAAGGTATGTACATATTTTAATTTATTTATTTTGACGATCGTTTTAAGCTAACACATTAATATTGTTTTTTACAGAGTATTTTCAACTTTATACCTATTCAAAACCAATAGCAAAAAAAATCAGGGCAAAGCAGGAAAAAAGTATCAACAAGGTAAATTATATTATATTGTTGTATTATATTCCATCCAATACTAACGTCTTTTTATTGTTATTATTATTTTAGGAAGCATGGATAAATTTTATCACTCATTTATGCAAGCCATGATGAAAAAACGTGGTTTGATTCAAGATACACCCCATGAACTATCAGAAAAACGAAATGCTAAACGTTTTATATTAGGGAGTCAACCCAATGTTGCAGCCATCCCCAGCCCAACGAGTGATACCCAACAATTAGAAGCAAGCGAGCCACATCCCAAACGTCAAAAAGTAAATAATGCGTAAGTAATAAATATTATGCGGATTATATCAATCATGTTCTAAATAACATTCATAAGACACCGATTGTAGAAGAAATATTGGATAATGTAAACATGCATGAACAAGAATTAGTTTTAGTTGCGGTTGAGTCAGCGTTTAAAAGACGTATTCTAACAAACGCAATAATAAATGCTAATAAAATTTTAGACCCAAACTCTTTAATTAACACTAAATTTAATCAGCTCAAAGGTTAATGATATGAGATTAATTGCTCCTATTAAATCACAACTAATTTTAATTTGTGAGATAATTCTCCCTAAAACCGAAGAGGTTCAAAACATTTATCTGAATTCTACATATAAAATTATTTACCAAACTTCAAATATAGTCGAGTGGTATAATGAAGCGTGCAAAAAAAATTTAACGAAACTACTAAACATCGCAGCTCTCGCTGTTTTTGTGACAAATGCCTATGTTATTTTTACGCTGAGAAAAAGTATTCACAGCATATAATTGATTGCTCAAATTCCGCACCAGTAAAATGTGTTATGCCCAACCAATTGAATAAATGGATTCAATTTCAAAATTATAACTGTAAAGAAATACATCCATTCGTTGTATATGCCGATCTTGAATGTCTGCTTCTACCCACTCAAACATGTGAACCTGATAATGCACAGAGTTTTACGAATGCCTACCAAAACCATACACGATGCAGCATTTCGTATTATTTAAAATGTAATTTTGATGACGCCTATTCCGAAATGGATTTGTATAGAGGACAGGATTGTATTGAATGGTTTGTGAATAAACTAACTTTACTAGCGGAAAAAGTTGCAAGTATTTACAGTAATAAAAAAGAAATGCTACCTTTATCGGCGACTGAATTGGCAGAGTTTGATCAAGCGTACATTTGTCATATTTGTAAAAAAGTATTTTCACCACCATCAGATTTGGCGCTCGACGGGGAAGAGGAAGATCTGCTAAAAAAAGTTCGAGATCATTGTCATTTAACTGGGAAGTTCAGAGGCGCAGCTCACGTCAATTGCAATCTCAATTATTCAATTCCTTCCGATATTATTGTTATTTTTCACAATCTTCAGGGCTATGATGCTCATTTTTTAATTCGTGAATTACGTGAAAAATCAGTCATAAACGAGAATGGGGAAGTTTATTTAAAAAATCTCGGGAAAATATCCGTGATAGCCATAAATAAGAAAAAATATAAATCGTTTACGAAATTTATTTCTGAAAATAAAATTAAACTAAAATTTATTGATTCGTTTAATTTTATGGCGTCTTCTTTGGATAAACTATCATCGTATTTAGAAGAACATCAAATAACAAAAAAGTATTTTAAAAATGTGCCCGAGCCAAAATTGAAACTTTTATACAGAAAAGGCGTTTTACCATATAGCTATTTAAATAGTTTTGAGCGTTTTTTGGAAACATCGCTACCAGAACGAAAATATTTTTTCAACAACTTAACACAGAGTGACATCAGCGAGAGCAAATATACTCCTGCGCAAACAGTTTTTACTGAATTTGATAGTCAGAATTTAGGAGACTATGCGGATTTATATTTGAAAACAGATGTTTTTTTTCTAGCGGATGTGTTTGAAAAATTTCGATTCTTATGTAAAAAAACTTATGATTTGGACCCCGCAAGGTATATAACGGCACCAGCACTATCTTGGGATAGTTTATTAAAACTAACAAAAATTACATTGGAATTGATGACGGATATCGACATGCTATTGTTTATCGAGAGAGGTAGCTTTTATAAACTGCAAAATAATAGTGTATTTGGTAAAAGTATGCAGAATGTCAGAAAAATGCGTGATATAAAATTAGCAATAAAATGGAGCGGTAGTTATGGTGCTGGTAAACAAATCGGTAAACCGAATTTTAAAGATAGGGTTATTTTTGATGAGGATTTTATCGCCATCGAGTTGAATCGCCTAAAAATAACATTTAATAAACTTCTATAACATTTAATAAACCATATGTAGGAATGGCCATCCTAGATATAAGTAAAATCTCATGTATCAATTTCATTACGATTACATGAAGAAAAAATATGAAGATGCTAATTTAAAACTTTCATACATGGATACGGATTCATTGATATATTCTGTAATATCAAATAATTTCTATCATGATATCTCTACTGACTTGATGCAATGGTTTGATACGTCCGACTATTCTGAAAATAATCCTTATAATTTTCCTAGAGTAAACAAAAAAGTTTTGGGTTTATTCAAAGACGAATTAAACGGTGAAATTATGTATGAGTTTGTTGGTTTACGAGCAAAAATGTATTCATATTTATTACAAAGTAAC
Organism: Cryptophagus acutangulus; assembly: GCA_963556235.1. Taxonomy (NCBI): domain Eukaryota; kingdom Metazoa; phylum Arthropoda; class Insecta; order Coleoptera; family Cryptophagidae; genus Cryptophagus; species Cryptophagus acutangulus. The sequence goes on from OY744570.1 coordinate 5,206,167, forward strand.
ATCAATGTAAATAAAGCTAAAGGGGTAGGTAAATCAGTAGTAAAAAACTTAAGTTTTGATGAATACATAATGTTTACACTATTAAGCAAAATAAAATCGCACTGAGTTCAAGCGATGATAAAAGATTTGTGGGGGATAGCTATGACACATTGCCTTGGGGGCATTATTCTTTATATTAATTTTAATTTAAATATAAAATATAATAATTTATTTAATAAATGTGATTAATAATAGGTAATAAATAATTTATATTGCATGTTTGAATTACTTTTAATTTTGTATAGATTAATATTTAGTGTATAACATTTTTTAAAAATAACAAAAATATATTTTAAAAAATAAAATTATATTTGACAATTTTTTTTATTCTATAAAACCCAATTAAAATATAAATACATAATAGTAATTAAATTAACTTTCTATTTAATGCGGTGCTTTTTAAGATTTATTGAGAATCAATATATTTAATTCATTACATCTAAAAGAAAGCGTTGCTCAAATATGCTCTGACGATGATCCGCATTAAATATTCATTTAATTTTTTTCTCAACATCTCTAATTCGATTTTTAAACCTTGCTCCATCTCTTGCACATTCTTCCCAAGGTCCTTTTCGCGCGGCTCGGTAAGCAAACAACCATTGCACCATCAGGTGTATTTTATTCTTATATTCGGCGAAGCGAACACATACTTTATTCGCAATGTCAAAATTAATTCTATTAAAATCAGTTTTACTCATTTTTACTAAATATTCTCACTCTTAATAATATTTAAGAAGAATAGTCGTATTGCTTCAATGCACATTCAGAACAATTACGTATCATCGGAGGTGGACCATCAATCTGATCTCGAGTGGATGTATTATAATGTTGAAAGCAACGTCTACAACCATAGATATTAGGGTTAAACTTCAAATTATTTGACAATTTTTCCCAAACACATTCTATAAAATCAGCAACAAATGTATTCAAAAATTCAATTGGCAAACTCTCAATCTCCCGAAGCGGCATTAACGCGAGTTGTTTCTTTTGGTAAAACGATAATATGGCCTGACCTGCTGTGGTTTTTTTGTTTGAAATAAACCATTTTCGTAAAAGTTGAACATTTTTAAATGCGCAGTAATTGGTATTTTTATTTATATGCGCAGAAGAGCATTTTTTTTTAAATTCAATTTTTTCTTTTTGTAATAATTGCAATGCTGGACACCCCATATCTTCTAAGCTTTTAACATTATTAAATCCACAATTTTCGATCCATTTTTGTTTGTCCAACCCTTTTACGTAAATTGTTGTAGCTTCATTCAGCGCTTCATAAAGCACCCTATTTAAATTTTCGTAAGGAATACCAACAGTTAGCCAATGTATACCGTGATGATGGTTTAGAATCCAATTCTTTGACGCTTTTCAGAATTTAGATACCCCCAGTTATTTGGAGCACTAAATACAAATACTTTTATATTTTCAGGATCATCAATCGGCACTAACGCTACTTCTTTAAAAATAAACTTTGTTTTTTCCATAAAACCTTGAAAATCTGCAATTAACTCCATTGTTCAAAAGAGGGTATTAGACTAACTTCTGTACCGTACCGCTAATTGGTTTATACTCAACGATTCGATCATGTAAAATCAAACAATAAGCTGTTGTATTTGTCCGAAACTTATGTTTTGACTCGAGTTCTAAACGAATGTCAACAGGAGCCGACTTAAGTGACTCATTTTGCTGAGAACAATTTATTAAAATAAGCGGAGCAATATTCATAAAATCATATTTGGTTAACAATAGTTCGCTATCATGTGAATAGTAAGCGCTTTGAAATTCTGCATACATTTCATACAGTAACGCATATTGATTGCGCTCTAAATTTAAATTCAAATTGCCATATGGATACGATTGAGAATTCAAATACAACTTAACATCACTAAGTCGACAGTGGTCAAACTTACTGATATCCATAGCACTATTATTTTTCCGACCTGTCTGAAAACCTAGCATCACAAATCGAGGTTTTTCTAGTTGACTAGCTGTTTTTATAGTCCAAATCTGCTTTTCTGTTGTTTGAAACATAGGATATTCATATAACTCCCATGTTCGAAAACTCATGCTAATTGTTGGGTCTTTTTCGATAAAATGAAGCATATCAATCTTTTGTTTATCGGCAAGTGTAATATATGGAACTCTTCATTCAATTTTGTTTAAAATAAACTTAAATGCTTCAGCTTCTGTTTGAATAATAGCGTTTAAATCTGTTCTATAACGAACAAGTATAAGTTCGTGTTTAACATTAGCAATAACTTTTGAGATAATTTTCCGAAAAACCCAACAGCATATTAAGCGGTATAACAACATGAAAGTACCCTTCAGCATCGGTTATAGTAGTATCAGACGTAGCTTTCCATCCAGCATTTTCGAGCATTTGACTTTTGTTTTTATTTACAGAAAAGTATCCTTTCATCGTGGATGTGACTCCAACATTTTTACATTTGTCTATTTCCACACCGTTCAATTCAATGACATAACCCATTGTTTATAATTTTTGTGTGTTGCACGGCAGTACCATCCTCTCGCAACAATCGACCGAAAATATGCAGACAACTTTTATTAGGCGTAACATATAAATCCTGATTTTGAATCGTTATACGAATTTCATCACTGTTGTTAAATGTAGACGATGCATCCGGTTGATGGGCATGAATTTCATTACTTGATATAGAATTGTCATATTCTATATTAGCGCGAATATTTAACATATTAGCCATTGTGATTTTTTTTAACACGAATTGCTAAAGTAACTCGGAATGATTTTACAAAAAATAGACGTAAATATTTGACAATCACTTTCGTACAATTAAATTTTACTTTACAGCTGGTGTTATCTTCGATTTGACTATAAGATTTAGGCTCTCCAATGTTGCTTTGTTTGCAGGTGTGAGTGCTTTGATTTGCGGAACACGAGTGAGCATCTTTTTGCATTGTTTCTCTTTAAAATATGTTTTGACAAATGTTTTTAGAGAACTAACATTATCATCTCTATTGTAAACAATAACCATTCTTCCTCAATAAGCTCTTATATGCAGCCTTACCGTTATGACTTCACCTCTAAAATTGATCAATTCATCATTTTGATCCAGTATTTGAAGGGTTATATTATCTATAGAGCGGGTGTTTATTGGCAAGTAGATAACGTTTGCGGGTTCTTGAACTATTTTATAACCGGGGGGTACAATTGGAAAAAACTCATACAGTGTATGTGCTTGATGACCATTTAAATATGCACCGCTGATAATATTACATTCCACGCGTACTGTATTAATTTTTAGAATATTAACTACTTCATCGGATTCATGCTCAATATTTGGTGGAAAAACTTCATTTTTAAACCCCAATAATTTATAAATTGAATCTTTCGGAGTAAAATTTATAGATCGATTACATTTTATCAAACAGTTTAATGTACTATTGTTTGCTCTCATCTCAAAAACGATTCCTTTGCTCTTTACTGCATTTGCTATATAATCAGCAAGACTTTTTAACTCATACGAACCTGTAGGCAAAGTAACAACAAAATCATCTATGTACATTTTGTTGTGATCCTTTTCTATGTTTGGAATAGAATTAAAGGTTTGAAAATTAACTAAACCTATCTCATAATTTTTGCCTTCACACAGTTAAATCGAAGGAAAATAATCTGTGCTCATCACCGATTTGCTATCAGACAGTGATAGAGTAAACGACATTGCTGAGAGGTTGGGTATCAACTGATAGGTTTTTAACTACCCGCTATATATATTTATTATTTATATAATAGGTTACATAGAAATTTTAAACATAAGTGACCACACACAAATGTGTTATAATTTTGATAAGTTTTATAGTTATAATAAACACTGCCTCCTAGATAGTTAACCAATTCCGCTGGTGGACGAAGATTTCCAAAGCTATCAAAATACATAACATTACTTCCTTGTTTTTTATAGCATACCCAATGAGTACCCGGACCATTCTTATCATCTAAATTTACAATCCCGCACTCGTTCTTATTAACTTTATTTGGTAGATTGTTTCTCATAAACACCCCGCGAAAATGTTTTATTCCAAGCTCTTTTGCACAGCAATAAAGCTCATTATCAGTTAACGCTTTATCGGGCAGTGCACTTATTAGTTTTTTTGGATTTTTGGATGAAATAAGTAAACCATATCCTTTTTTATAAGTGAATGGGAAGGTGATTCTTCTTGAAACTCCATGAATTCGGAGATGGTGTACTGAAGTACGAGTGAAAGTCAATTGTTCAAAAGGCAACAATACTTTTAATATGTTCGACGCGTTTCGAGCTACAAGCTCATCATCAGGAAACAATTCTAAAAATTTTTTTTTTTTTTTATAAAGCATAAGAGAGAAAATTTACTAAATTTAAACATAGTAAATTTTCTCTCTTATGCTTTATAAAAAAAAAAAAAAAAAAATTTAGAATTGTTTCCTGATGATGAGCTTGTAGCTCGAAACGCGTCGAACATATTAAAAGTATTGTTGCCTTTTGAACAATTGACTTTCACTCGTACTTCAGTACACCACCTCACTTTTTTATAAGGTTGCAGATATAAACCGCGGCCACCAACTTTTACTGCTTCCATAGATCTGTTATGACGTTGGTTTTCTTCCAATAATTTTTTTGCTGTGCTAGCATCGTTAACCGCTTTTGCAATACCAGCGGCACCACCAGCTAATGCTCCAACCGCACTTAGCCCCGCAAAAATAGGAATAAGCAATGGTAAAAATCCTCCAGTCTTAGGAATTGATATAATTTTTGATGTTCTTATATTATTTTTACCGCCAACATTTTTTACTAAACCACTAACCGCATTCAGTGCATGTTTAATCGCTGTTTTTGAATCATTTGTTTTAACAGCTTTAGTAGCCTTTTTCGTCATACGTATAAGTTTGTTTAAAGACAAAGTTTGTTTCTTAATCTTTTTTGTATTTAACTTTTTATTTGCTTTTTGGGGAAAATTTTGCCCCATACCAAGCTTAGATTTTAATTTCATCGCATTAGCCACTGACCACACAGTCACTTTCTCACCAATCTTAGCATCTTTTGCAAAAACTCGCTTCCAAGCCTTTTCAGCTAATACTTTGTCAGCTTTATGTCGATTACCAAGATCATCTTTGTTTTGGGAATATGCAATATTCCCAAAACGAATTCGTAGCGAATTTCATTTTTTTTCAATTTCATTCGTAGCGAATTTCATCAAATATATGACATAACCCATTGTTTATAATTTTTGTGTGTTGCACGGCAGTACCATCCTCTCGCAACAATCGACCGAAAATATGCAAACTTTTATTAGGCGTAACATATAAATCCTGATTTTGAATCGTTATACGAATTTCATCACTGTTGTTAAATGTAGACGATGCATACGGTTGATGGGCATGAATTTCATTACTTGATATAGAATTGTCATATTCTATATTAGCGCAAATATTTAACATATTAGCCATTGTAATTTTTTTTAACACGAATTGCTAAAGTAACTCGGAATGATTTTACAAAAATTAGACGTAAATATTTGACAATCACTTTCGTACAATTAAATTTTACTTTACAGCTGGTGTTATCTTCGATTTGACTATAAGATTTAGGCTCTCCAATGTTGCTTTGTTTGCAAGTGTGAGTGCTTTGATTTGCGGAACACGAGTGAGCATCTTTTTGCATTGTTTCTCTTTAAAATATGTTTTGACAAATGTTTTTAGAGAACTAACATTATTATCTTTATTGTAAACAATAACCATTCTTCCTCAATAAGCTCTTATATGCAGCCTTACCGTTATGACTTTACCTCTAAAATTGATCAATTCATAATTTTGATCGAGTATTTGAAGGGTTATATTATCTATAGAGCAAGTGTTTATTGGTAAGTAGATAACGTTTGCGGGTTCTTGAACTATTTTATAACCGGTGGGTACAATTGGAAAAACTCATACAGTGTATGTGCTTGATGACCATTTAAATATGCACCGCTGATAATATTACATTCCACGCGTACTGCATTAATTTTTAGAATATTAACTACTTCATCGGATTCATGCTCAATATTTGGTGGAAAAACTTCATTTTTTAAACCCCAATAATTTATAAATTGAATCTTTCGGAGTAAAATTTATAGATCGATTACATTTTATCAAACAGTTTAATGTACTATTGTTTGCTCTCATCTCAAAAACGATTCCTTTGCTCTTTGCTGCATTTGCTATATAATCAGCAAGACTTTTTAACTCATACAAACCTGTAGGCAAAGTAACAACAAAATCATCTATGTACATTTTGTTGTGATCCTTTTCTATGTTTGGAATAGAATTAAAGGTTTGAAAATTAACTAAACCTATCTCATAATTTTTGCATTCACACAGTTGAATCGGAGGAAAATAATCTGTGCTCATCACCAATTTACTATCAGACAGTGATAGAGTAAACGACATTTCTGAGAGGTTGGGTATCAAATGATGGGTTTTTAACTACCCACTACATATTTTTATTATTTATATAATAGGTTACATAGAAATTTTACAAATAAGTGACCACACACAAATGTGTTATAATTTTGATAAGTTTTATAGTTATAATAAACACTGCCTCCTAGATAGTTAACCAATTTCGCTGGTGGACGAAGATTTCCAAAGCTATCAAAATACATAACATTACTTCCTTGTTTTTTATAGCATACCCAATGAGTACCCGGACCATTCTTATCATCTAAATTTACAATTCCGCACTCGTTCTTATTAACTTTATTTGGTAGATTGTTTCTCATAAACACCCCGCGAAAATGTTTTATTCCAAGCTCTTTTGCACAGCATTAAAGCTCATTATTAGTTAACGCTCTATCAGGCAGTGCACTTATTAGTTTTTTGGATTTTTGGATGAAATAAGTAAACCATATCCTTTTTTATAAGGTTGGAGATATAAACCGCGGCCACCAACTTTTACTGCTTCCATAGATCTGTTATGACGTTGGTTTTCTTCCAATAATTTTTTTGCTGCGCTAGCATCGTTAACCGCTTTTGCAATACCGGCGGCGCTACCAGCTAATGCTCCAACCGCACTTAGCCCCGCAAGAATAGGAATAAGCAATGGTAAAAATCCTCCAGTCTTAGGAATTGATATAATTTTTGATGTTTTTATATTATTTTTACCGCCAACATTTCTTACTAAACCACTAACCGCATTCAGTGCATGTTTAATCGCTGTTTTTGAATCATTTGTTTTAACAGCTTTAGTAGCCTTTTTCGTCATACGTATAAGTTTGTTTCTTAATCTTTTTTGTATTTAACTTTTATTTGCTTTTTGAGGAAAATTTTGCCCCATACCAAGCTTAGATTTTAATTTCATCGCATTTGCCACTGACCACGCAGTCACTTTCTCACCAATCTTAGCATCTTTTGCAAAAACTCGCTTCCAAGCCTTTTCAGCTAATACTTTATCAGCTTTATGTCGATTACCAAGATCATCTTTGTTTTGGGAATATGCAATATCGTGTTCTTTACATGAAGCATCAAGAGGGTTTATACCAGGATCTCCATTGTGTAAGCGCTTTGCTAATTTGGTGCCTGGACCACAGTACTGATATCCCGGCACATGCATTTTAAATGGAAGATTATTAATCGTCCAATTAATTGCACCTTTTCCTTTCACTGCTTTCTTTTTACCGTTTTTTTTTTATTTTTACGCCCCATCTTTACGCAATAACACTCACTAATCAATTGATTATAATTGCGTTGTGTAGTGTTGTTTATATCCAGTTAGACTCAGGGTGCGATTCAATAAGCAACAAGATACGCTAAAAGTTACAAACTACGATTTATTAGCAGACAATAACACGCCTATAAAAAAAAGACATGGAACATTATTACCCAACACGATAAGATGTTTATTTGTGGTCCTTCAAACTGCGAAAAAACGAATGTTTTATTATCACTGCTTATGCATAAAAATGGTCTTCGATTTGAAAACGTCTATATTTATTCAAAATCTTTATATTAACCTAAGTACGAATTATTAAGAAAAATTTTAGAACCGATTGAAAATATTGGATATTTTACATTTTCGGAAAATGCCTGTATAATGCCTCCAAACAAAGCTAAGACAAATTCTATATTTGTTTTGACGATGTTGCATGTGAGAAACAAAACCATATAAGAGAATATTTTAGTATGGGGCGACATAAAGATGTTGATAGTTTTTATTTATGTCAAACATATAGTCGCATCCCTAGCATTTCATCAGAGATAATACAAATTTAATAATAATTTTTAAACAGGATGATTTAAACTTAAAACATGTATATGATGATCATGTTAATATGGACATAAAATATAATGATTTTCAGAACTTATGTAGGTTCTGTTGGAAAGACAAATTTGGCTTCTTAGTTATAGACAAAGATAGAGATATTAATATGGGTCGCTATCGACAAGAATTTGACTGTTTTGTTGACATATGTAAATAACTATTGTTCAAGTTCTTTAAATATATAAATATAAATTTATATACATCATTCCATCATTGGATGTTAAACAGCTTAAATGACGAGCAATTTGTGTTTCATCTTAACTTAACGTGCAACTTGACATTTAACCTAACTAAAATTATTTGACTTAACTTCAAACTTGACTCAAACGCATTAACTTAACGTCCATCATAACATCAAACTTAACATAATATATTGAATGTGGCATTTAACTTAACAGAACATGTCGTTATTAGAAATCAAAGATCAAGTCAAAGATAAAAGAAATTTTGCGTAAGATTGTATCAACTAGTAATGCTATTCGAAGAAAACATAAATTACTAAAATTGGGTAAAATGGTGTCAGATGATGAGTTGAATTATAAATTAAAGTCAGTTAGTAATCCATTAAATAAACTACTCGAAGTTGCAGAAAGCACCAACTTAATAAAACAATTAGATGTGAACACCAATTCAATTAAAGAGGATAATGACCAATAAAAACATTATCAACAAATATAAAAAAAAATTTACAATAAAAAAAGAGAGTCCAAAACTTGATCATGTTTATGGGGTAAGAATGGTGGATAAAGTGCAAATGATTGGAAACAGTCAAATAGATTTCAAAGAGGGTCAAATCATTGTCAATGACTTTAGTTGCCCAATTTCTGAAGGTTTACTAGAGTTACTATATAAAAAGTCGCCTAATGATCATGTTATTACCGAAAATGATTATGCTAATTATAAGGAGATATTGATAAAATCAAACGGTCACAAACAAAAATATCTATCTACTGGTAAAATTTTCGCATCAAAGGGGAACAAATATCGCAAATATATATCAAAAATATTTGAGGGAGATAAAAGTGAAAGGTTGAAAAAACCAACAATTAGATTAGAGCAAGTGGGTGGTGCAGGATATTCCAGAGCTAGTTCCGGAATACCTAAAAGTTTGAAAATAGACGGTTTGCCTCCCTATATGGATTATGTATATTGGGATGATTCAAATGAATTAGTCGGCCGTCTAAGATTATTAATTGCATCACAAGCATCTGGAAATAATAATCATCAAAATGAAATAATATCAATAGTAGAAGAGTTACGAGAAGCAAATATTATATATTAGTAATTATTTTTGATAGTTATCAGTTGCATTTATCGTGAAGAACGATTAACATTCAGCATGAGTGTTGACAAGTTTGGTAATTATTGGACAAATGATGAGAGTTTACATAGGAATATACAACTACCACATGGACTTCCTGGAGTTGGTTTTCTTTTAACACACGATGAGCATTTTAACATAAATAATAAAATCTTGAGAAATTTAGCTAACCCAGAAGATGAAAAAGATGCTACCAATAAATCTTATATTAATGCTATTGTTCGGGATATTAATAAAACTATAAAAAAAATCTATAACGATATAACTAAACTAAATGTCGAAATTATGGATCTAAGGAATATGCTATTGGTTATCAGCAATAAAAATGAAGCGGTTTCAGCATTGCTAGAAAACAATTTTAAAGAACATAAAAATCTCACTGAACAGTCCAGTAAACATATTGCTTATTTAGATGCTCAGATAACATCAATAAAAACAAATTTTAACATATAATTAGATTTAAAATAATCTTTATATAGAAAAAATATTTTAACATTATCGCATTATTCAATATTACATCAAGATGAGTGAAGCAAAAGAACAAATAGTAAAAGAGTTGCATGCCCCGCTAGAAGAAATTATCGCAGTAGACATGTAATTATCAAAGGTTTGGATGAATCATGGCAAGCTGATTTGGTTGAAATGATTCCCTATGCAAAAATAAATAAAGATTACAATTACATGCTAACTGTAATTGATAAATTTTCGAAGTATGCATGGGCTGTACCTCTAAAAAGAAAATCAGCCAAAGATGTAGTTCATGCCTTAACTAAAATATTCTCCAGCGGGCGTATTCCACAAAATTTGCAAACAGATAATGGGAAAGAATTTTATAATTCTAAATTTAAACATCTCTTAGCCGCACATCAAGTAAATCATTATTCAACCTTCAGCAATTTGAAAGCTAGTAAATGTGAACGATTTAATCGTACTCTCAAAGATAAAATGTGGAAAAGATTCAGCTTACAGGGATCATATAAATGGTTAAACATACTTCCATCATTATTAGAAGAATACAATAATTCAATACATCGCACTATCAAGATGAAACCTGTTGATGCAAACGCTTATAATGAAAAGGAAGTTCTCAAAAAGTCTTATAACCGCATAAAAATAGTTGAAGCTGCTGAACCAAAATTTAAATCGGGTGAACAAGTACGTGTTAGCAAATACAAACAAGTGTTTGAAAAAGGATATACACACCGAATTGGTCAACAGAAATATTTTCGATTTATAAAATCTTGCTGACGAATCCGAAAACATACAAGATCAGGGATTATCAAAACAATCCTATTGAAGGATGTTTTTACGAGCAAGAACTATTGAAAGTAAAAAATTCTGACATATATCTCGTGGAAAAAATATTAAAGAGACGTGGTCAAAACTTATTTGTCAAATGGCTGGGGTTTGATAGTTCGCATAATTTGTGGATAAAAAAAGAAAATCTGTAATGTAATATGTTAAAATAAATAAATAAATAAACAATATTATGGAGTATAATTTATAAATGTATTTAGTATTTAGCATGCAATTTTATATACAGTATTTTAAGTATTAACATTAATATTTTGCCCCGTCATTGTTTGTCTATAATTAGATAATAGTTGAAGCAGTCGCGCCTTATCAATTTTGTTTTCCAAATAATACCCGCAAGCCTCGATGGCGTTGTAACACTCAGATTCCTTCTTTGCACACTCCTCAACATCCATGATGGGGTCCAATTTGTTTTGTTCTAGACAAAATTCCATTGCTCAAACATTCAGTAACCCCATGTTGTATTTAACTTGATTGTTAAAAGTATTTTTCAACGCCGCAAAGCTTTTATTTAGATTGTCCATAGAATAGCAAGCCCACATTATTGCTAAATAAATACATCATTAAAATCATTGATATAAGATTATAAATTTAATTAATAATTTATAGTCAAATAAAACTTACCAGATCAACAAAAAGATGCACCCACTTGTTAATTAATATTATTATTATTAAATGAGAGAGAATATAGACCTTTTCTTTCAACGAGCAGTAGAATGTTAGCAGTAGAATTTTTTGTATTGAATTCAGTTTTAACTTTTTATGTTTGATGTGGTGAAAAAAAACTATATTCAGCATTCTTTCTTTATTATTATTTATTAAGTACAAATACATATGTCTATATATATAATGTATATATACATATATTTTTTATTTGAAGTAGAAAAAATATAAATACAATTTTAGATGATTATGAGAAAAAACACATTTATTAACATAACTAATAATAACCATTAACATGCGGTATATTGTTATTAATAAAAAGAAAAATAATTGTTTACCATTACATTCTATTGTTTGTTGAATTTCGATTCCGATCCTTTAGTTGTTTTTAGTTTTTTTTGCTAAATCAAGAGTAATCATGGTGATGGCATTAAATACTTGTTGATTTTCACTTTTAGTTAAATATACTCTTGAGCGCAACAAACTGTGGCGCCATATGTCGGTGGTTGCTTTTCCTGCAATGTCCTTCATATCATACATCTCGATTTTAATGAGATGAGTAGAATTTGATGGCCCGGGGGCTGTCACGGTGACCACCCCATTACCAAGTTTTCTAGATAGCGTGGAAGTAGATGGGGTAGATATGGCTGATGTCACATCGGCAAATAAATTTTCAAATGCCTCACTAACTGTAGCACTTTCATCGATAGAATCATCTTCACCAATTGATGTTGTAATTGTTGTTGTTGTTAGTGGAGGTGGTGCATCCATTCGAATATGTTTGCCGTTTCCTGCTCCTGGTCTTGATGAGTCAGCAGTAGCTGCTCGCTTACGTTTTATAGGGGTTGCTTGAGGCGGTGGAGTAACATTTTCTCCCATCATATCTTTAAAACTAATTAAATCCTCATCGAAATCAATTAGATTATGGTGGTTAATACCAGACTTATTAGTTCAGCTTAGAATTATAGTATGTAAACAAATGCGGAGTGCGAACCTTATCTTGAAAAAAAAAACACCTAACAAATGTGATTATTCAATAATTACATACTAAAATCATACAAAATCTATAAAATTTTGGACGTGTCATTGGTACATGCAAAAAAAATCAAATCTGTTGTTATTTCTTTTGGAGCTAGTACCGTTAATGAGATAACGCTCGAGCTTAAGATGTTGCTGTCGATGAGTCATTGTCGCTTCCGTGCATTTGACCAAAAAACATTACATTATAAAATCTAATAAAAGTAACAATATTAATATGAGCTTTTAATTTGTACCTAATATATTTTTTCATTAGCGCAATTGATGATTATTAAGTAATGCGCAATATAGTTGGTCCAAATACAATATACACTTTCTGGACTACAGTCACTTGAGCCAGAAATATGCTGAATTTGCAAAACAATAAAAACTTGTGCAAATATCTCATATGCTTGAACACGTACATATAAATTCTAATAAATGTAACAATATTAAGATGAGCTTAATAAATTTTCTCATTTTGCGCAATTCATAATTTTATTCGAAAAGTAACCTCAATCAATTATTGTAAAATTGCTATGTACTTTTTTTTTCGTTGATTACATTATGAAAAAAACCAAACGTCATGTGAGCCAGATACCACATGTAGTTTCTGGATCAACCTAATTTGAGCCAGTCACCATAGGAAATTTAACATAGGGTGAGCCAGAAACCACATGTAGTTTTTGGAATACTCTAAAGTGAGCCAGACACCATAGGGAATTTAGCATAGGATGACGTCATGTGAGCCAGATACAACAAATATCACTACTGTCTTCGATAGACTGGATTTCTTGATTTTTAAAGAGTCACTCTGCCACGATACGATTGTTTGATAAAATGATTTATTGATATCCAATTAGTCGTTAAACGAGAATTATGTTGCACGATGCACTCTAATTTTGGATATCCTACCGACTGCGCCAGTTTTAAATTGATTAAAACTACTTTATTTTTATTGTACGTTTATTAATTGTAGGTTATTCTTACAGGATGGTTAAAACAGAAGTGATTCTATATAATGCAATATGTTATAATCTAAGCGGTATTGAAATAAGATAATGATGAACAAGTGTTTTCTGACTGTGTGAATTATGTTATTGCTTGGTTTATTTGAGGTGTCCGATACACGGTGTCATATTGACCGGTGTAGTATGGACCGTGAGATGATGAGTTTGAATACTTCTAAAAATGGTTTGGAATATGTATATGTAACACATGTCGAGTTAAGAGATAGAGCGAGACTGAAAAAATATCCCGAAGTCAAGTCTATTTATATATTTAACAAAGCTACTGTTTTTAAATGAAAATCGAATGGAAAGTCAATTTTCATCAAGTGGCCACAGGCATTTCTCGAGGGAATGGTCAGGCAGAAAGGGTTATGACCCTTTAATCTCATGAGAAGTTATTTAACAGGTAAATTCGAGGTATATAGGACAGAAAAACTACCAACGATAAAGCAATGAATGAAACAGTTTCTGCAGCCACTTGACATTCTCCGCAGGCTATAATGTTTGGCGGAAGAAACCGCCTACCAACACAAAATTCTTCTTGAATGATGTGCCAGCACTTTTGATCAAAAACCGTCTACATCAGGTTCAATTGCAACAGGAAAGACATTTTAATTTGAAACGACGTCCCATAGACGAACGTTTTAAAGTAAATGATTTGGTTATCGTTCGAGAAGCACATATGGTAGGCGGTGGTAAACTTGCTCCGCGCTTCTTGCGGCCATTTATTGTTATAAAGGTGTTGGAAAATGCGCAGATTCTGCGATGCGCAGATTCTCGAGTGATTTCAAATCGTGTTGCAGCACACGAAGATTTACGGGCGTACCCACTAAGTAAGTTTTTACTTTGTTTTTACTCTAAAAATTTTGATAGGGAATTTTGTGTTGATTCTGCTGCTCTAATTAAATTTCATATTTTCTAGGATGTGATTTGAAATTTTGATAGACAATCTTGTGTTGATTCTGCTGCCCTAGTTAAATTTAATATTTTCAAAGATGTGATTTAAAATTTTGATAGAAAATCTTGTTTTAATTCTGCTTCCCTAGTTAAATTTAATATATTCTAGGATGTGATTTAAAATTTTGATAGATGATCTTGTATTGATTCTGCTGACCTAGTAAAATTTGACATTTTCTAAGATGTCTAGTTCAATTGTAATACAGAATTTCATGTTGGTTCTATTGTTTGCAAGCAATAAACTAGTTTAAATAAAAACAAATAAATTAGCTCTAATTCTTTGTTTTGTTTGTTAAGAGTGGGGTTTCAATATAGTGTATATATACTCCGCAAAAAAGTATCGCATCACTTACGAATTTTTTATTATTTTTAAATCTGTCGTAAAATTTTAACGAATTTGATATTCATACGTACTGGTTATTGATATAAAAACTATTGGTAGCAAATAATGCAAGAAACTAAGCGGTTTTGTTAGTTGTTTTTTATTAAACAACAATATTTGTGAGAAGTTTGTGAGCAGCTTCAAATTGCGTTAATTGAGGAGTGTGACAATTTGGATAAAGCTTATGTACAAAGACTGATTCAAAGCGTTCCAGACAGAATTCGTGCTGTTATTAGGACAAGAGAATGCAATACTAGATATTAGTTAGGTATTTTATTACTATTATTTACCATTTTTATTTTATAATTAAAATTTTGTTTCATTTTCAATAAAAAAATGTATAAATTAGTGTACATTATATATGTAACCTCAATTTTTAATATATATATTTTTAAAATATTTAAAATTTATATTACAGGTCATTAAACAATTTTTTTTTAATGTAAAATAAATTTAAACGTAAATTATGAAGTCATGCGATACTTTTTTGCGGAGTGTAGTCGTGAAAAATAGGTTTAAGGGTCAGGAAACTACTGCTATATTTCAATGTAGCATTAGTTAAGCGCAGTACAAACAATCTAAAGATAGTTTTGGAAAGCCAATATAATTAACAACCGATAAAACCACATGACAATGTTTTCATTATTTTTTATTAATTAGTTAGAAATAGTTAAATGTTTAACGCTTTATAACTAACTAAAAACACAAAACTAAGTAACGAAAAGCTTTTGCAGCTGTTCACAATTTTATTGGCTTTCTAAAACTACTATTAGTGTGTTTGGATGGTACGGTCCAGCTATTATTCACCAAAGTCGCCACATTTTCAGATTTTAAATCTATAGGAAATATCTAATTCTACGTGTATGTCTGGCGTTCTTGGGGAATTATATAATAAATATACAAGTAAAGCTTCGTAGAATGAAAGTGACAGAACTTATTATTTTCTGTCTTTCGGACTTAGAGAGCAGAATGTAGCGCTTGCATTCCATTTTTGGGTTATAGTGTATGCGGCAAATTCAAACACAAGCAAATTTATATTTCATTTTGTATATGATATTAGATCTTTATTGTTAATACAATCGGCTATAGACTTTCGGCTTTCTGCCAGTACATAATAATGATAATTAAAAATGATAATTAATTAAGAAAAACTATGTGAGATAGTGTAAAATTAAAAAATAAAATAAAAAAATTATTCGATAAGTAACTAAAAAAGTGTTTAAAAGAAATACATTCTATATATTTTGTATTTACCGTCTGCCATCATTTACAAAATACTAGCCATACCTCTCAGCGGTTTCGCCCGCTTCAGTACGAATTATTGGTGTCAAATATAATGTATACCATATCAATTTCTGCCTTACATAAAAATCTGCCCAAACTTGTGTTACGAACGTTTGGGCGACCTCTATTGCGCGTTACACCTACCAACCCCTACCAGCTTATAATTTACTGGTAGGTGTAACGCGCAATATAGGTCGCTAAAACAATCATCAAGTGGTTCTGGTCCGCAATATTACGGACCATTAGCAAAAATTATCTACCAAAACTAGATGGCGTTGATTCTAGTTCATCTGACATTTGACTAACTACAAAGCGAAATTCCAATCTGGGTCTTATACATACAAATTAGAATACTCTGTCTCATTTTTTGTATGAGATTCCTATAGGAGATAATTCGAGAATAGGGGCCCAAAGGTGTCATTTTCATTCAAGTGCTTTTTCACTGTGATTTGCTATCTAATTCTTGATTAAATTTTTATTACATTATTAAATTATACATTTGTTAATTCTATTTATGGGCGCCCGCAAGGGGTGCAAGGAGGTGCAGTTGCACCCCCTAAATGTATAAATAAATGTTATAAAATAATGTTTTTTAAATTAAAACACCCATTTATACTTAAACAAAATTTATCAAGTAAAAATAGCAAATGACCATCAATTTTTCAAACATTTTTGCCTGCGGCGCTATTGGGTCCGCGGTCATTGTGCACCGACATTTTTCTTTGTTCATCTGAGATTGAGTAGAATACCAAAATCATCGGCAGTTTGTTCAAGCGACATATGTCAACCAAAAATGATCAATGTCAAAAAAAATAAAAGATGCCAAAAAAATGACAAATGGCAATTCTTTTTAAAAAAAATGGCGGATGCTAAAAAAAACAGATGTCAAAAAAATCAATCTAAATACGAGAGAAGTACCGTGGAAATGCGTTCGTGAAAAAAATTAGTGAAAGTGAAATAACGAGTGGAATTTAGATGAAATTTTGTGTTTATACGCGACGCACTGTAAAGGCACGGTGTAACGTCGTCCCGATCGTCGTCCTATGCGACTAAACACAGTGGAGTAAAAGCACATCCATTTTTCAACATACCGAACCTCGCGGCAATTGACATATGTCATTTCAATCGTATTTTGGTACAAGCAGGGTCACAAATTGTCAAAGTACACTAGAAAAATGCCTTCTTGTGCTTTTTGTAACTGTTTTAACAACAGTAGGAAATCTGTTAGTGTTAGTTTTCACCGGTTTACATCCTCAATTGAAGTAGCCAATGAATGGATATATAGAACTGGTAATTGTGTTTTTATGTTATCATGTGATGTGTTTACCAATTATAATGTTAGACCAGTCTTTTATTTTATCAATATTAACATTAGGCAAACTTGGACACAAGTTTAGAAACGCTAAAATAGCATTAAATTAAACTTGCAACTCTTTCGAATCGAACCGGATCATTGTAAAAATTGAAAAAACAAAATTATCAATAGCTCCGTGCCAAACTCTTATTTTGAACTTATTCAGTTCTAAAAAAAAATTTTTAAGAAAATATTAGCCTGATTTACTAAATTCAAGTCTATTTAATGCCAATTTTTCGTGGTTTTAATTTTTTTTTTTTTTAAATAGGCTTGTGTGTGCTAGCTTAAGATTTAAACTAACACACTTAACATAAATGATTTTTTTTTCACCTAAATGCCATTGCTAGTATTTAGTGCTAATTTATAACCTTCTTTTTGCTATAAGATAGCAGCCGCAAGTATCATTTTTTCAAAATTATAATTATGTGTGCTCTTGAATTTATTAAGTTAACACCTTTTATAGAATGAGTTGCGCGATTTTAACATACGATTAAAACACATTTAATGCTAATTTGTTACCACAAAAAAATTGATAAAATATTTAATTTGTAAATTTTTTTACGTGTGTGCTACCTTAACATTAAATCTAACACACACCCCTTAAATATTCCGAATCATAGTAGAGTACTGAATTAGTATGTATTAAGTGCAAAAATGTGCAGAAAAAGTGCAAAAATTAGCACTTTATACATACTAATTTAGTACTCTACTATGATTATTTAAGGGGTGTGTGTTAGGTTAAATGTTATGGTAGCACACACGTAAAAAAATTTACAAATTAAATATTTTATCCATTTTTTGTGGTAACAAATTAGCATTAAATGTGTTTTAATCGTATGTTGAAATCGCGCAACTCATTCTATAAAGATGTGCTTTGTAAACATGTGGACCACCCTGTATATTGTTGCTTTACATAATCCTGATTTTATTTGTTTTTTTTTTTATGTTATGCAACTATCAGCTTTTTGACTTGGAAAAAAATGAGTTAAGAAATAAATTTGTCTGCTCAATGCATTTTTCGGCTTCGGATTATATATCATCAGTGTCTAGTTGTTTGTTACCTAGTGCCACAGATAAGGTTATATACAGATGTGCCATGGTATATGGCAAAGTCTTTCGCATTTTTGATATTGCCAACGCCCGACCAGAGAGGGCTTTTTTTAGTACAACGCCCGACACGGAGAGGCGCTGTTCCTGTTGAATGGAATGTCTATCCTATGGTAAATGGCGTTGCAAAATAATATAATACTCTAATAACGTAATATGAAATCATTGTCATATGGCCCAAACCACACCCAACCAACCATAATTCACATTTTAAGCACACCCTATTCATTCTACTACTATATTTTTCTAAAACCATCCGTTAAATTATAGTGTGATTACAGTTTTCTTTCAAAACAAAATTAAATAAATGTTTTACCACGTTTAACAACAGATGTCTATGGTTTTACTCCTAGATGTAGGTAATTTAAAATACACGCGGGTTGAGGGAAACTGAATAGGTAGCGAAACAAATAAAATTGGTGAACAGCCTATCTGTATACTTATCTGTGCTAGTGCATTGCCAGCGAATTTCAAAATCATTACTGAGGAAATTGAGACTACGTCGGAGGACATAGATCAGAATTATGAATTACTTCTATGGTATACTTTATAGTATTTATTATACTAGTTTTCTGTTTATACTGGTAAAACTTCCTAATATACGTAGGGAAAGAATTTATTAAATCGGTAACCGGCGGGATACCCTTAATCTTAATTTTTTTGATGAACAATACTGTTAAATTTTGTGTTTACATCTCATATGCAGATTCAGATAGTGCAAAGTTATTCTTAAAATTATTGTTAATAATTAGCTCAGAAATTGTTTAAACAAAGCGGGTTGAAAAATTGCATTACAAACTTCAGCATCGAGAAAAGTCTTAAACTTCTATAGATAGATGCATACTTATAGCGTATGAAATGTGAAGAAAAAAATGGAGAAGTTTTTAGCAAAACAATTACATAAATGCTTTATTTATATAAAAGATATGATTTTTTTTGTACGGCGCTTTGATGAAATCTGCTCCGCGTTTTGAGTATCCCTATGGAATGAAGCGCGTCTCATGCCGCTGTTGCAGCGTACTTTGCACAACAATAACAGACCAAAACTCAAAAAGTTATTTATCCCATTATCTTCTTCATCACTATCGATTAGTTCAGCTATAATTGCCTGGATCACGTTTAATCCTGCCACTATAATTTCTTGTTGCATGATTGATTGTAGGGTTATGTTTCACACATAGATGTTTCACTTTTCCTCGAATGCGTTTTTTTATTCACCTTATGCTCGATTACCTCGATGGTCACATGATCGAAAAAGCTGCTCGCACCTATCCGCTCTACAAATGTATTTCTCGAACGTAGCATATGAGTGAGGTAAACAAACACGGATCGATCAGGCGCAATTTACAGTTTTCTTTACTCAATGTGAATTATTTGAATTTAGTCATTATTTAGGCTTGACCGCCACCTATGAGTAGATATCACACTAAATTCTTGTGATGAGTTTCAGCTAACCTATTCAGTTTATATGGTATACATTATATTTGTTGGTATTAATTAATGTGTACTAATAGATATATGGAAAATGCTAATTCGTTTTTCAAAAAAGTAAGCAGTTTTTAAAATAAACATTTTTCAATATTTAGAAGGTTGTTTAAATAAATTTAAAAAATAATTATTAATTTTTTTATATTTTACTTTTTCTGCGTAAATAGTAATTGTAAACCAACTATCAGCGTCCTGTGTATAACTTAAAGTTGGGGGTTGTTTTCACCCTCTAGATGCAAATTTTTAACCCAGAAATAATTTTACTCAAAAAAATAAAATATAGTTGACGTGCTTTGGCATTTTTCAAAAATGTAAGCGGTTTCTAAGATTAACATTTATTCATCATTTAGAGGGTTGGTTCAACCCCTTAAAGTAATTGTTTTTAAAAATATCGTTTATATCTGACTTGTCCACCCTACTGAGAATTTATATTCTAAATTTTAACTTTACAATCACATACTTAATCAAATTCCTACCTAACAGAAAAACAAAACGCTTTAGTA
This sequence comes from Cryptophagus acutangulus, assembly GCA_963556235.1. Lineage (NCBI taxonomy): Eukaryota > Metazoa > Arthropoda > Insecta > Coleoptera > Cryptophagidae > Cryptophagus > Cryptophagus acutangulus. The sequence goes on from OY744570.1 coordinate 5,226,912, forward strand.
AGGCAAGTAGAATTTAGTTTATTAAAGGATAAGTTTCGATGGGAGCGCAAAATGTGAATCCCACCAATGCCAAACTATGTGGCAACACTGTAGAGCGAATAGTAGGTGCGTGCGTATGTAACCGTGCGTAACCGGTTACGGTGTGGAGTAAGAAGTGTTTTAGTCACGTGACTACGGAGTTATTGATTTTTATTGATGGCTTGATCTTGCTTAAGCAGAAAACTGTAAAATCAAAGTTCAGTTGCACTATCTGCACTAGAGGGAAAAATTTAGCGAGTGACCTCACCTTTTTAAGCAAGAGGGCAACACCTGCTGGATAAAGTATCGTCTGGTAAGGTTTATAGTAAAACCTCACTCTTAAGAGCATTGTATATTGCAAAAACTAAACATAACCGTACAATCCATACCCTGACCTTAGTTTTCAATATTTCAAATTCTGGTTTTCGGTAAAATTTTTATAATTATTTTTTGTTTTAAGGGACATGCGCTAATTTTATAAATTTTATTATTAGAACAATAAATGCAAAATTTATATAAAAAAATTACAACCGCCATATTGCTGGAACGTATAAATTATATAAGGCACTTTAGTAAAAACTGTTTCTAAACATAATGAAAATCAAAGACTTAAAGCGGTTTTTTAGTTTAAATTATTTTCTATTAAAAAGTGCGCTCTCTATTGGCTCATAGTCTAAGCCAGACTGACGGTAAATCGAAAAGGCAACAGTGCTTTTTGTGCGAGCTTGGAAACAGTTTCCGTACAATATACCAAATGTGTAACAAATTCATATAAGGGGGCAAAACCGCTACATATATAGCCGCTCTGGTCGATAGCGATTCACATAGTTTTGCTTATCTAAATTCACTGAAATTTTTTAGACATCTGATAAAGAATAGATGGACCAAGATTTCAGCGTTAAACGTTGGATAGCAGCTCAGGGAATTTAAAGCGGAAAAACAGTTTTAGATACTATTAATTATCCTAGAAAATATCTAATGATAAATTTAGAGAGAGAACCTATGTAGGAAAAAATGGACCGAAAGTTTCTTTTATCTTAATCGGCTAATTTTCAAGCGAGTAGTTAATATTTGATCCAGGTTTTTTATTCATATTTCACTTAATTAATGGCTATTCGAACAAATCTTTCGTCTATAAAAATATAAGTATTTTTTTTCTCTAATTTTCGGTAGCTTTGGAAAATTTTCTAAGGGTCATAACAAAGCCGCAAACTGCTCTACCAGTTTTTGAGAAATTTCCGCACCTCTCAATCTTTTCTAATGTTTTCGGCTAAAGCACGTAGGAAATAAGTAAGAACTTAGTTCATCTATTCTTTACCAGATGTCGCGAAATTTGCAGTGAATTTAGATAAGCAAAACCAGAGATAAACAAAAAGACCAGAGCGGCTATATATGTAGCGGTTTCGCCTCCTTAATGTATTAATGTTAATATTCGCAACATAATGGTTATAATATTTCAGATAATTGCAATGAAATTAAGTCATACTTAATTGCATTTCTGCTTTAATGTTTTAATATAAATTACAATTAATTAATGCATTTGGACAGGTCTTGTAGAGAAATTAATGTAATAATACTAGTTAATTAGGTTTCTAGTATTATTTTTAATTGTATATACGTATGATTGGATTAAAATTAAGTCTAGGCAGCTAAAATACTATTTACCTGGACGGGGAATAATACTATAGGCAGTTAAAATACCTGACTCTTAACACATTCTTGACTGCCTCCCGACTCTTTTTGCGCTTAGTTAGATTATTATTATTAGTTTTATGTCTCTGACAATTCGTAAATGCCAATATGCACCAAATGTTTTTTTTCTAGTTTGGCCACTGCGAGCGCTTCGCAAAATCACGTGATTACCTCCCCCAATGTGCACATAGCAAATAGGAACAAAAAAAAATAGATATTTGTATATCAAGGCATTAAAACTGCATTTTATATCGCAAAAGGGAAACAACTAACAATGTAAGCGATAAAATTGCTTTTAATATCGGGGTTTACGTTAAATTTTATCCGAAATCGTAATTTCTTACAAAAATTGATGCAAGTATAATGCAATGTTTGATGTGAAGGGAACCACTGATTAGAACAAGCTATTGAAAATAATCGTATGTCAAAAATAAATTTAATTAAATTATTTAAAGTCAGTTTTGACGTTTATAGTATATTAATTACGAGTATTAAGAACAGTATAGCTTGTTTTCTGGACAAAAACAACGGTTGAACGAGTGCAGTAAACCTTTACGTTTGTAATGCTTAAACCAGTTTAAAAAAAAAAAAAAAACGCAATAAAATAATGTTGGATTAATATCTAAAATAACGTCTATTTAGTAATTGGAGTAAGCGCTTTACAAACATATTTTGATTTTATTATCATGTAAGCGGTATAGTATATTCTGCAACAAGTGCGGAATGAGAATATTCAGCCCGAGTGGAAATTTGTCACACGAGCCGAAGGCGAGTGTGACGGTTCCACGAGGGCTGAATATTCATTCCGACGAGTTTCAGAGTATACTTTTTCTAATACTATCGTCAATTACAATACGTCAGTTTGAGTCGCTGTCTAGTACCTATCGCTTTTAGGCAATTAGTTTACAGATGTCGCCGCTATAATATATGTATTAATAAACAAAATTAGTTATAAAATGTCATAAAGAATGCTCTAAATATAAATGATTTAGTTGATTGAATTATAATATTACTAATATCAACAATTAATAAGTTAAATGAATAATTCATTAATCAAAATACAATAGCTTAATGTTGCGTCAACTTCCATGAGATGGCGCCACATGTAGTCATTCTATTACCTGTATAAGAATGAATATTCTTGCACTTGTTGCAGAATGAGTTCATTCTTAAATTAAAATTAGTTCAAGAATGTTATTATTTTAAAATAGTATTAGAAAATAGTATATTCTGCAACGAGTGTGGAATGAGAATATTCAGCCTAAGTGGAAATTTGTCACACGAGCCGAAGGCGAGTGTGACGGTTTCACGAGGGCGGATTATTTATTCCGACGAGTTTCAGACTATACTTTTTCTAATACTATCGTCAATTAAAATACGTCAGTTTTTAGGTTTTTAAGCAATTAGTCGCTTTTGGCAATTAGTTCACAGATGTCGCCGCTATAATATAAGTTGTAGGGACATGACAACACTTTCCGGTGGATAGGCAACCAGCATTATTCAATTCGTCGATTCTAGAATCATACACTTTTGTCAATCGGAATATCTTTTTATTGTTTAATTGTAAATTGTTCAATATACTGTTTTGTCTTTGTCATCGTTGCTTCATTGTTTGGCGGACCTCGTATTGGTGGACATCCCACACTGGTGACCCCGACGTGATTCAGCATCAATTCATTGCAAGTACACTTAACCTAACATTTGTACATCTATACTACCTATTTGCAATTCGTAGAGGTTCACCACAAGCAAATCGAAATGTCCGACGACGAATTTCAGGACGCTCAAAACCTGGATAGGGACACCTTGAACGTTATTCGCATGACTAAAATGCCACCTTTTCGAAGCAATGACCCCGAGCTATGGTTCGCCCAAGTCGAAAATTTATTCAAATACCACCGAATCACCAAAGACGAATCCAAGTTCCAGCTCATTAGCGGTAGCGCAGACGGAGTCGTCCTGCCGCACGTTGCAGACATTATTAAGAATCCTCCAGCGAATAACCTTTACCAAACTTTCAAGGACAGGGTGCTCGCTGCTTTCACGGAATCTCAGGACACGAAACTACGAAAACTTCTCAAGACCCAAAATTTAGGCGATCAAAAACCGTCTCATTTTCTTCAAACCCTAAGAAACCAGGCAGCAGGTCAATGCACCGAAGCAATTCTTAAATCGTTGTTTATGGAACAAATTCCAGAACAAATTCGTGGAATAATGTTGGCAAGCAATCTACAAAATTTATCAGAATTGGCAACTCTAGCAGACAAGCTTACTGACCTGATACACCCAAATCCAACACAATTATTCCCTATACAACAAACATGCAGCGGGGCAAATAACTCATAACTCGAGAGCAGAGTTGACGAATTAACTCGCACAGTACGAGAACTGTGTGCTGCAACTTCTAACAGACAGAGCTTAGGAAGTAATTCACCTCGCAGAGGACCATCACCATCTCCAAAGTTCAATGCAAACCGGAGAAGCCAAAATAGGGTTTGTTGGTACCATTCACGCTTCGGAAAGGAAGCAAGAAAATGCGACAAACCTTGCGATTGGAACCTCCCGTCGGGAAACTAAAACAGTCGTCGAAAGTAGGCAAGGCTTCCGACGGCAAGAATTCACCAAATCGCCTCATTATTGTCGACGCCGACAACAAATTAAAATTCCTAATAGACACTGGTGCAGACGTTTCAGTTTTACCGAATTTCTCCAACGAATACTCAACACCGACAAATTTTCAACTCACCGCCGCAAATGGCACTACTATCGACACATTTGGAGAAATGGTGCTAAAACTCAACAAACTCAAGGACTACGCAGATCTTTCACATGGAGCTTCATTGTCGCTAATGTTTCACAACCAATACTGGGCGCAGATTTCCTCGCACATTACGGCCTCATGGTAGACCTTCAAGGAAAAAGACTCATCGACAACACTACAAAGCTCCATTCTATAGGATATTTAACCAACAAAGGCACTTTCGGTTTATCTACGCTTGTGAGTGGTAAATACCAAGAATTACTACGCGAGTTTGTAGAAATTACCAGACCAAAGCAATTTATTGAGCCAGCTGCCCATGGTGTACAACATCACATTGTAACTAAAGGCCCACCATTAAAAGAACGAGCTCGACGACTACCCCCGGAAAAACTAAAAGCAGCCAAAGCCGAATTCAAACACATGCTACAGCAAGGAATTTGCGAACCTTCCAAAAGTCCCTGGGCCAGCCCGCTTCATCTGGTGCGCAAAAAGAACGGCGATTGGAGACCGTGCGGTGATTTCCGTCGCCTGAACTCAGCGACAGTTCCAGATCGATACCCCGTACCTCATATCCACGACATAACACAACAAAGCAGGGGCTGTAAAGTATTTAGTACGCTCGACTTAACCAAAGCGTACCATCAAGTACCTGTCGCCCCCGAAGATCGTGAAAAAAATGCAGTCATCACTCCTTTCGGGCTCTACGAGTTTAATGCCATGACTTTCGGACTAATGAATGCAGGGCAGACTATGCAGCGGCTCATGGACAGCGTACTTCGCGGGCTTGATTTTTGTTCTTGCTACATCGACGATTTGTACATCGCCTCAGAAAATGACGAGCAGCATTATAAACTCCTACAAACCATTTTTAAACGACTTTCGGACCACGGACTTTCAATCAACGTCTCCAAGTGCGTGTTTGGAGCAAGAGAAGTCGACTATTTAGGTTACACAATTAACCAAGATGGCATCAAACCTATCGACAAGCGAGTAGAAGCACTTAAAAACTACAACAAGCCAGGCAATGTTTCTGAGCTACGCCAATTCCTCGGCGTCGTCAACTTTTATCGACGTTTTCTCAAAAACGCAGCTCAAGTGCAAGCACCACTACACGCTTATCTGCAAGGGACAAAGAAAAACGACAAACGACCAATCATTTGGACAGCAGAAGCCGAAAACTCGTTTAACAACTGCAAACATCAATTGACTAGCACAACTTTATTAGCACATCCACTAGATAACGCAAAATTACTACTGCGTACTGATGCATCGGCAACAGCAATGGGATCAGTCCTGGAGCAGTCTACCTGCAACGGCTGGGAACCTTTAGGATTTTTCTCGAAAAACCTAAGTTTGGCCAAAAGAAAATACAGCACGTATGACAGAGAACTCCTAGCAATGTACAGAGGTCTCAAATACTTCAGTTTTATGGCCGAAGGAAGATAGCTGACCATAGCTACGGATCACAAACCACTGGTCTACGCCTTCCAGCAACAATCAGATAAAGCGTCACCCAGACAGCTCCGGCACTTAGACTACATCGGCCAATTTACCACTCAAATCATCCATGTATCAGGAGCCGACAACAACGTTGCTGATTTTCTTTCATGGGTTAACGCAGTTGAATTACCAGTGCTTGTCTCAACCGATGAACTAGCGACATCACAAGCAACCGACCCAGAGTTAGAACTACTCCTTCAATCCACTACAACCAATCTAAAACTAGAAAAAGTAGTCGTCGACAACTCCGACACAACTATTTACTGCGATCTATCCACCGGGGAAATTCGACCTTACGTCCCAGAAAATCTACGAAGAAAATTATTCGAGAAATCGCACGGACTATCACACCCGAGCGGACGAGCTACAAAGAAGCTCATACAACAAAAGTTCGTTTGGCCAAGAATGGGCAAAGACATACTCGGCTGGACTCGCATCTGCATACCCTGTCAAAAGAGCAAGGTCGGTCGTCACAACCATAACGAGCCAATACACATACCAATACCCGAAAACAGGTTTAGCCACGTCCACCTGGATCTAGTCGGACCATTGACCCCATCTAGAGGATATCAATACTGCTTAACCATCATAGACAGGTTTACAAGGTGGCCCGAAGCAGTACCAATAAAAGATATCACAGCAGATACCGTAGTCAATGCGTTCAACGCGACATGGATTGCTCGATTTGGATCACCTACAACCATTACCACCGACAGAGGAACACAATTTGAATCTGCCATATTCAAGGCATTTGCTAATCTGATAGGATGCGACAAAACCCGAACAACCGCTTTTCACCCAGCATCCAATGGCATAATTGAACGCTGGCATAGGTCCCTGAAAGCAGCGATTATGTGCCACGAGGCCAAAAACAATTGGGTCGACATCCTTCCAACAGTCCTGTTAGGATTACGAACTAGCTTCAAAGAGGACTGTCAAGCTTCTGCAGCAGTCCGATCAGCTCCATCAGCTCATCATCGCAGAACAAAACCTTTCCACCACAAAACCCTATATACCTGCACCCATGTTTTCGTAAGAGCTGGTGTGAAAAGTCCACTGAGCCCTCCTTACGACGGCCCATACAAAGTTGTAAACCGTATATCGGACTATGTTTTCGAAGTAGAAATCAATGGAAGACCACAAACCATTTCCACGGAGCGCCTAAAACCGGCTTTCATGGAAACTTTTGCAAATCCAGAACAAACCACAACTACAAGTAGCCAGGTACCGACACCAACACAAGACATCTACCCTTCTTTCGTAAATCGACCTAATAACTTGAAGACTTATCCAGCTAAAAAGAAGGTAGAATTCGCGACTTAAAAAGCTTAAGCCACTCCACGGGAGGGAGTAGTTGTAGGGACATGACAACACTTTCCGGTGGATAGGCAACCAGCATTATTCAATTCGTCGATTCTAGAATCATACACTTTTGTCAATCGGAATATCTTTTTATTGTTTGATTGTAAATTGTTCAATATACTGTTTTGTCTTTGTCATCGTTGCTTCATTGTTTGGCGGACCTCGTATTGGTGGACATCCCACAATGTATTAAAGTTACTAGATATATAAAGTACCGCAATTCAGTCGCCATTTTGAGTCCACAAAATACCAACCTTATATTTTTTGACCGCGAAATTTAAATTTGACGAATAAGAATAATATATTAGTAGGCATGTCACAAGATTAGTAGATATATATTAGTAGATTAGTTAGATATATATTAATAGATTAGTACTATCTGCTAATCATAGGCATTTCAACATGAATTCACAGTCAAACAGCTGTGCGCTGTTGACAACAAACGTTTTCTACGCCACCTAATTTTACAAAACAATTGTGCATAACGGAAAAAAATAAAGTGTTTATTTATTAAATTATAGTGTAATTTTGTTTGTAAATGTTTATATTATATTAATGTCAACTTTTACTTCGGTTTCCCGCCTTAGTTTTGTGAATTTATATCCAAATGTGTGATGTCTTCAATTGTATTGTAAATAATTTCCTGTAAAATGAGTTCAAACAAGAAAATATTAATAAAATCAATGGAAAATTGGGTACTAACCAACATTTATCACTATGAATAATTGCAGGTATAATTTGCATATAAATTCACAAAAGGCACGCAGCAGCTAGGCATTATTATCGCAAATTTTATACAAATTTTATTATAAATTTACAAACAGCTGTCAGTCAGTCAGCTGAGTCAGCCATTTTGAGTCCAAAAATATAGCGTTCTCTGTCTTGCTCATTGTCCATACCCATTGCGGTACTTTATATATTTAGTGACTTATACATATGTATTACATATGTATTAATACATATGTATTAATAAACAAAATTTGTTATAAAATGTCATAAAGAATGTTCTAAATATGAATGATTTAGTTGATTGAATTATAATATTACTAATATCAACAATTAAGAAGTTAAATTAATAATTCATTAATCAAAATACAATAAGCTTAATGTTGCGTCAACTTCCATGAGATGGCGCCACATGTGATCATTCTATCACTTGTATAAGAATGAATATTCCTGCACTTGTTGCAGAATGAGTACATTCTCAAATTAAAATTAGTTCAAGAATGTTATTATTCTAAAATAGTATTAGAAAAAAGAATTACTAACTGTGCTAGAACAGTAAGAACAGTTGTTAGACATAGCAACCGTTGGGTTGCTTTGGTTCGTTGAATAAAAGCCAACAATATTAATTGTACTTAGTTTATTAAATCTATAATATAGCGAACCGATCTAAAGTCAGACAAAACTAAAAACAGTAGTGACTTAACAATCTAATTAAAAGTCATAATCTAAACTAATTACATGATGTTCCCAAAGTGGGGAACCAATAATATATCATCTTACATTTCTGATGTGATTGCATGATTGCATTAAAATCATTACTTAGACAAAAAAGAGATTCATTTGCAATCATGTTTATTGACACCGGAATTGTAACACGATTACAGGATAGCAATATACCAATATTATACGTAAAAGGTTAATAGCAATAGTATGCTGACATTGATAATTGGTACATCACTAATATAATACATATTCGTATATACTTATAATAATAAGGGTTGGGATCTTTAACACAACCCTAAAATCAACATACCGTCAATCAAACTGACACGGTATATTGAAAAATATACCGTGTCGTGCAAAAGATAATATAAATTTAATTATCCGGGGTAAATGCACAAGAGTTACAATTTTTATCGAATAATTTCATTTTAATACGAATGGTTTGTTGCTATGGAAATATCCCGAACAGAAAAAACAAGTTTTTTCTGCGAGCGATATTTTCTCAAAGCAACAAACTATGAGTAAATTTAAAATAAAATTATCCTGATTAAACTTGAATCTCGAGTGTATTTTAGGAAGATTAATAAACAACTCAAACGAAACAACTTTATTATTTGCAATTAATAAACAAAAAAATTACAAACCAATAAAGAAAAACAAAAAACATTAAATAATTTTTTTTCTTTTAATTTTTTTTAATCATTGCAAACGTTCATGGTTTGTACGTGGAAAACGTTTATGCAGTTCTGGAAGCGCTTCTAAAACGTTCTATATCATTAATTTTGCTTTTTGCTTACTTTTTTGTTCTGACAAACCAAATTTGTTTGAAGAAGTCAAACCCAAGGCCTACTTTTTTAAAATACTGTGTATTATTCGATTTGAAAATTTAAGCTAACTTTTTACTCGCTGAAAATGGCAAGTTGATAGGCAACAAAAACCAAATGCACAATTTTGATTGGTTGAGAGGTGTTTATTAATCTATGACATATAATTTTTTAGCAAGGCCTGCACTAGTTCTGTTTTTTATTGCTCATTCGCTACAATACAATTTTTTAAGTTGCCATAAAAATAGCCTGTATATATCAATTATATAAGTAAAAAAATACATACATGTTTTAGTTGTTCTGATAATGTAGTTTGAATTTCGTATTCATTAAAATAACGTTTTTGAAATCGAAAATGATAATACATCAAAATTCTGTCTTGCAAATGAAAAGGATATCGTTTTTGACGCATAAAATCAGCCAGTTGTTTTTCTTCCAAGACGTAGTTGTAACGTGCACTAGATTCTCCTTTAATTATTTGCAGAATTAATCCTAAAATTATTTTAAAAAATTGTTAATTTATAATTAAAATTAAGCATGATAATAATTAGTATTTTAATATATTTTTTGTACAAATTCTATTAAAAGTGGGGTTTTTAATCCTTGTAACTTTTGTAGAGGGTGTCCCGTAATTAATGCACTGTGGAAAAATGGTAACATGCCCATCATCACCTGACACAATCAGTAAAAGAAAAAAATAAGTTTTTAATTTTTTAGTATGATAGTTATTAGGTAATAAAATAAGGTGTTAGGGAGAGCCAGAAGACTGTTAGGGAGAGCCAGGGGAGTTTTTAGCCGGCAAGAATCTGGCGTTACCCAGCGCGCTAGATCATCAATGCGTTGGGGGCCCATGTGGATTTCCCCTCCTTAAAAAAAAACTTGTTTTGTATATTTGTAGGATACGCAAGCTAATATAGCCAATATATAAATATAGTCCGGTCAAGTTAGCTCAAAAAATAGGGGTAAGATTACATTAATTCGCATAAAGATGAATTTTGGTTTGGTTGTTTATATCATCAATATAAATAAAATGTCAAAAGTCCCCATCGATTACGCATGTGCAAAAAAAGTTATTCAAGGTCAAAGGTTGCAAAAATGTGTTTTTTGCATTTTCAGCAAAACGGTAAGTTTGATTATAAAAATATATCAGACAAAAATTGTAGAGCATGCAATTATCTACAAAAATTTTCCTTACACTTTTTTCTTTGAGAATCATTGATTTTGATATAAAGGGAATCAAAAGTTGCAATCTCTATAATAAGCACGATTCCACGCCACCTGTGAAGTAGTGTACACGCGTGATATTTATTATAGACGAAAAAAGCAATAAACCAAATTTATTTTAATCCTTAATTGTCATACCAATTTAACCCTTAATGGTCATTCCCCCAATCTCTGCTTCTGCTCAGCAACATCTATTTTGCGAATATTATCGTGGATATTATTAAGTTCAAGTGTGGCTTGGTAATCAAGTGAACCCAGAAGACTGGGGTTGGAAGTTACTATAATACATTGGAACCAATGCAGACTTTACTTCCACCTGCGCCGGTAAAACTCCTAAATGCAATTTTTTGCAATTGTAAAAAAGAATGTGATGCAAAATGCGGATGCAAAGAAGTTGGATTGTTTTGTTCATCAGCATGTACCAGTTTTCCTCGCCATCAAAAGAAGACATCTACGATATTAGTGAGGAGACATCCGATGCATCGCTGTTAGAATCATTCTTATCATATCATACCTTTTTATCATTCTCTCGCAGTGCGGTTCTTATGAGACACCTTGCATGCTAATGTGTATAGTAACCATTAATATTTGGTTAAAACTTGTTAAAATTTCTAATCCAAATTTTTGGAACTTTGAGGCATCTTTTGTGGAAAACATTTTATTGGGTTATTTAAAAATGTTTTTTAAATTCCAACTATGAACCAAATTTGAAACAAATCTAAGCGATAAAATTGAAACGTTTGTATGAAGAGATGAAAAAGTGAAAATGTGTCATAGGTACCTAGATTCAAAAGAAGTGGAGGGTAAATTTTTGTGGCTAGCGCTTCGGCTTTAGTAAAAGTAAGCTATACTGAACCTAATGAAATTTGGTCTTGGGTTGATTCATAAAATTTGTTAAAATATATGGTTGCTTTATCTCAGTAAATAACATTTAGTTCTGTAGTAGTTATATTTATTGCAATGCTTATTGGTGAATTCGTATCTGTAATATTCTATTGTCTCTAAAAAATATTTATTTTTACTATTATTAGTTATCATATTGTTGATTTGAATCATTTTACTTCTCTCGTAGAGGAAGTATTGTATTCGTGAATTTTTTTTTTTTCCAAATTTCACTTTTTTCTACATTATAGAATGCGTAGATTACGAAAATCATATTCACTAATTTCCGTCTGTCGGTCTGTCTGTCGGTCTGTCGGTCTGTCGGTCTGTTCGTTTCTTTAATCAGCTATATTTCGGAATATACTGACCCGATTAAAGCAAAATTTGCGTCCTTTTTTTCTACCTGCCCATTGATTAGGTCAAAGCCAAAAAAGTTAGGAAATTCTCAAGGACCTGCGCATTATTGGCCAAAAACTGGCCAAAAACAGCAAATCGGTGCATCCACTTAATCTTCTAAAGTTGCAGACCGATTTTGACCAAACATTGAACATATGTTTCGTGTATACCCCAAGTGGTGAATGCTTTAAAAAAAACTGCAGTTTTTTCAAGGGTTGACTTTTTATTAAGGGTTGAAGAGTCAAAAAGTGGTCAAAATGCATAATTCGTACCGTGAATACCTGCCAGGAGGAACATTTTAATTGAACCAAATTTGGCATACATATTAGGAATACATTGAAGAAAATGCTGGTAAAAGTTTCATCCCCTAAAAATAAGCCCTTGTGGCCTGTTGGTCATTTAATTTATTTGTTCAAAAATTGACGGTGTTTTGATCCATATATGTCAGCATAACCCATCATTTTCCATCAGTAATTTTATATATATTTACATAATCAGTGATTAAAAATAATTTACGACCCTAACTACACAAGAAAATGCTAATTTGCTAATTGTTGCAAAATTTACCGATATATCAATATATACAATTATACCAGAATATGATTAAAAAGTAGTTATTCTAAGAAAACGATCGAGGAAAAGATTATTTCATTATCATTGATAATATGTGAAAGATGTGAATACCAATTGTATACTGATATATAGCGTTCCAAAATTAACTCAATATTGTTTATAATATTGAGTTAATAATTATATTATTATTTTATAATTATATTTTTTGACTAATTATGTTTAAGAAATAGAAATTGCTCATTTTTATTGACATCTCTCATAACCAAGCAAGACTTAATTTGAAAAAAAAAGAAATGAATTGATATGAATCTAGTAATCATCAAACAATTAAACAAGTAAGATATTAATTACATCTTAAGAACTTATTTAATTTCCGATTTTATATTAAATTTGCATTATGGATTTTGAATGAAATTTTCTACTATATTTGTATATTGTGATACTATAAAACCCTGAAGGGTTTAAAAACAACCTGCCAGCTTGACAGGTAGTTTTTAGGGTGAGCGTTGTTAAGGTCGAGTGGCTCAATTGCAATAATGTTCGTTTTATAGCTTTTTCGGCCACTTCTTTTGAACCTAGGTTACTGTAATGACACTATTTGAAGCAAGATTTAAAATTACCAATACAAAATAATGTTTGAAGTATATACTAGCACTATTAGTGAAAGGAGTGTGTTAAGGGTTAAAAACATGAATTGAGGATTCTAGCCTATTTTTGATTAAACTAGTTGAAATTATATTTAAACTTATTATTAGAAAACAAATTTGAAATAAATCTGACAAATTAAACTGTGAGGGGTGTACTAGGAGTTAGAATTGTAAAATGTAGTTCCGAGCCTAACTTCGAGTAAATTAACCAAGTAATGATAAGTTAATAAAGATAAAATCACTACTGAAATCCAAGTTTGAAAAAAATTTAGTATTTTGACTGTAAATGGTATATTAAGGGATGAAGTTAAAAAATAAGGCTTGCATATTATTTTTAATTTGATTATCCATAAATATGTTTGCAATGTATAGTAGAAACATGAAGAAAATCCGAACAATATGATTCAAATGGGATAATTAAGGAGCGGGGGTGTGTGGTAAGGGTCGAAATTTATTTGTAATCAGTTTTTATGTAAATATTATTAAGATAACTGATTTAAAATTTTCGGTAATGCTGCCTTATGAGAAACAAAACACCGTCAATTTTGGAACAATTTACTTAAAGTTCAAATGAGCCCCAGGGGCTTATTGTTAAGGGATGAAACTTGCACCACCATTTTCTTCAATGTATCCTTAATACGTATTCAAAATTTGGTTTAAATCGAGTATTCCTCCTGACAGGTATTCACGTTACAACTTATGCATTTTTACAACTTTTTGAACATTCAACCCCTCAAAAAAGTCCAGATTTTTTGAAAGCATTTACCACTTTGGGTGTACACAAAACAAATGTTCAATATTTTGATTTTGCTGTTAGTTTGATTTTGGCCTATAATAAGTAGGTCTTTAAGAATTTTATATTTTTTTCTTTGACATTATCCATGGACAGGTAAAAAAAGACGCAATTTATGCTTTAATCGGGTCAGTAGATTCCGAAATATAGCGGTTCAAAGAAACGAACGGACCGACAGAGAGACCGCCGACAGACGGAAATTAGTGAATGTGATTTTCGTAATCTACGCATTCTATAAAGTAGAAAAAAGTGAAATTTGGAAAAACAAAATTATGAATACAATACTTCCTCTACGAGAGAATTAAAAACGTGATGATAAAAAAAATGAGGGTATAAGAAACAGAATGGCCAGATCTTGTTGGCATTGATGGTCTAAATGATGATTAAAGTATTTATTTTCAATTTCAAATTGGATCTTTTATGTGCACAGATTGATGGGTAATATTTCTTGTCAAGGAAGATGTATGGAAAAAAATTCTTTTCTTGCTGCTTGATATGCAAACAACCATTGAATCAAAGGGTATATTCTATTTTGATTTATGGCAAAATAGACATGATTTTTATTTACATTGTTGGGTGAATTAATGTTATTAAAGTCAATCGACATTTTTACTGCAAAAAATATATTAAAAACAGAAATTGGTATATAAACTAATTACAAGTATGATTTAATTTTAGTATAGTAATAAAGTATTGAGAAAATGTGGTAAAAGGAGTATAAATAATTTGGCGATCAGGGACTGGTTAAATTACTACCCAAAAATGTGGATAATAAAAAATTAATTAATTAAATTATATGGATAATGATCCACATACATGAAAATGAATTAAAAGTGTTGTTGAGAATTATTTGTAAAGCCGAACCAGTATTTTAATACTACATGGACTACCGAGCCAATACAGTCACAGTTACAGGTTTATTCACTAAACTTGTCGTTATAAAGCTCGGTATGGTTATAACATATTTATCGTTATTTAAAGACAAAACTGTAAATCAGTATTCTGTAACAAAATTGTCGTTCACAATTATTGAATTTTGATGAGGTATATCGTTATAATGGTAGTTATTGTACGATAACTACGATCAATGTGTCCGTTCAATGTGTACGATCAATGTGTCGTTATTGAGTCGTTGATATTAGTAGGTATTGTTTTTTATATTATGGCAGGTGTAGATAATATTATTTTAATTAAAAACCAGTTGAATAATGAACAAAGATAAAGTTAGATCAAATATTTTATATAAGTAAGTAATGTTTTAATTGTTTATTAGGAGAAATGTAAGATTTTTGCAAAGGCATCTCAGAGATAACAGTGACCTATTTGATATGAGCGACCAAAATTTTATAAAATTGTATAAGTTATCAAGGGAAGCTGCAATTTAATTAATGATATGGATCAATTTATGCCTAATCACCAAAGAGTAACCGCCATTCCTAATTGGTAGTTATCAAAAATTCATTGGAAAAAAATATTCATCCGCAGTGAGCCATTCAGCTATTAGCAGATGTATCAATGAAGTCAGTACAGTACGACCAATTGTTTCTTACATAAAATCCAATTTGCTGTGCACAACGCATCCACTTTAACTATAAAACAAGAATTTTACAGAAAATTTAATTTTCCTGGCATTATAGGCGCTATTGATGGAATTCATGTCCACATTGTACCACCCCAATCAATTATCTATTAAATCCTGGGTTGGCTTATATTAATACAAAATGTTCTACTACTACAAATGTACAAATTATTTGTACATCAAATTTATAGATTATTGGAATAGATGTGAGATTCCCAGGGAGTGTTCATGATTCCGCTATTTGGATGATGTCTACTATCTACAGGCGACTATAAAACGAGCATCGGCTTAGACGTGAAACCAATTGGATAATAGGTAGAAGGTCGAAGTTTTTAGTCCATCAGTATTTATTCAAGAATCAATCCACAGAAGATTCGTGGTATCCGCTACAACCATGGTCGTTAACTCCAATTGTTGGAGTTAATACACATATTCTTGCATGTAACACTGTAGAAATAGCAATTTAAGTTCTCAATACCGATTTTCGTTGCTTAAGAAAGGATAGAGTGTTACATTATGATCCTATTGTTGCCGGAAAATTGTCTATTCGTGTGGTATACTTCATAATATTCGACTACAATACAGATTACCAATTCCCGATATTGATCTTGTTGAAGAAGCAGGTAACCATTATTTTTAATATTATTGTTCATAAATTTTTGATTTATTTTTTGTGGATAATCTAAATCCAATAGCTCACGAGGAAAATGAGCACATGTTACAGTAAGGAAGAATTGTTAAAAAACGTTTATTTCAAGAGTTGTTTCAATTTTAAAATTTCTAATAAAATATATTAAAACCCATAGCCGATTGTTCTTGTGACCTTAAAGATTTAAGATATATATTAAAAATTTATTTATGTTAGAAATATTACAACCAAATAACTACATAAATTAAAAATGTATGTTATTGTTTTGTTCATATTTTTAATTAAGTTTACCCTTTTCCATCCATTGAGAGTTCTTAATGGACCAGCCGAATTTAACAGTTGTTGTAGCTCATTCCAACATTTTTTTGAAAATGTTGGATCGGCGAGATCAAATTTATTGACTTTGAACTTTTGATTTCATGCTAAATACACTGCGCGTCAATTGAAGTGGAACACTCATATAAATTTGAGATAAAACTTTAGAAGAGTAGAATAGAGTCAACTGGAATCTTGGACTGTTTTTCAAAAAACGAAACAATGGATTTGGTCTACATGTTAAAGAAAAAAAAACTTGTATAATTACCTAGAATGGCTCTAACGAATTTTGATACTTGTATTTCAAATTTATATGAGTGTTCCACTTCAATTGACGTGCAGTGTAGTTCAAATAAATCTCATACTGTTACCTTGTTGTTTTTTGCACTCTTTTTTATTATCATCCATTGCGAATACCTCATATAAACTTTCTGCTTAAATAAATATTTTTGTTTAGACACTACAAATGTTAGATTAAAATTGCTACTCTGCTTCTTCTTTATGGAAATTTATAACTACATCGGTATTATTTCTGTTACCTTAACGACTGCTGTTAGAGAATACCGATTTTTAAAATATTGTTAAAAAAATGTCGTTAAACTTTGTTTTAACGACAGTTGTTACAAAACAATATCGTTGGTCAAAAAGTTAAGGAATAAGACTATTAGTCACCTATAATATGCTCATGGCAAATCGACGTTCTTATTAGTATTTGCTTGGGCGCACACAATACACTATCCTTCTTGGATTCATTGCGATAAAAATTCATGACAGGTTAAAAACTTTATGGTAAAACTTCATAACATACGTAGGAACAGGATAGATTGAATCGGTGACTGTCGGGATACCCTTAAGTTTCTATGGTGACTTCCTTTCGTTAATATATCAACCACACTGTTACCCGTATATTTTATTAAATCATCCAAAACTATTAATATCAGTTTAGAACCATCATATTCATTTATATTTGGTAAACCTTCTATATACTTAATAGTATTATTATTATACGATTGCTGCCATTCATCGTAATACCAGATTTTGTTTAATAGGTGAATCACACATAATATGTTTCCTATTTTGTATAAACGAATTTGTAAATACAGTTTTGCCGAAAGATGTAGGGCCAGCTATGATAGCTGTCAATGTGTGCTTGAAACAAAGATCCATACTTTATTGCCAAATTATTTATACTTCTTTTACTACTTTTTCTCAACGCTTTATAAATATACTAAAATTAAATCATACTTGTAATTAGTTATTATACCAATCGTCGATTGACTTTAATAACATTAATTCACACAACAACGTATATGAAAATCATGTGTATTATGCCATAAATCAAAATAGAATATGATATATTCTACAAAATAGAATATGATAAATATGTTTTTAAAAAGTAAATTACGGAATATAGTAATTTAACTTACGAGATGATACAAGTTCGGAATTAAGATTAAGACTAACTAAAATTATTTATTACATTACAATTACATTTTATGTTTAACAAGCATTTTATCTTGTTCTCAAGAATTATATATAATATGATATTACAATAACTGATACTGATGATGAAGATATTGTATTCCAATACTTATAATGGGTCGTGTAGCAAGGGTCAATGTAACACCTCCATCCTCAGAATGAAGCTTCTCCTGGAAGTTGAATGTTTGGGCTTCGGGTTGCATGTGTGGCTGATACAGTATTAATTCGCCTTTTAATAATTATTTTCCCAATAAAATAAAATGTTCCAATTAATATTCCGGTATATAATATTATAGTCCAAATATTAGGTTTATAGTACTCAGAAAAGTCTATTGGTTTGATAAGAGTAATTGAATTATACGATACATCTTGAAGTCTCAAGTTTTTCAGATTTATTTAGAAATTTGGTGTTTTTTCTTTGATTGCGTGGAAGGATAGCTCTCGGTTGATTATGAGTGGTTTTCCAAAAGTTTTTTCTTTATATGTAAGTTCTTCATTTCGGAAAAACAATTTACAGTGGTTTTCTTTGATGAGGAATATACCTTGTAGTGACTTAGTTTTGACTTCGTTTTCACATTTTATTTCCTTTATACTCCTAAATACTGATTATAATCTGAAAGGATTTCAAAGTGATTTTCGAGAATGTTGAGTTTGACGTATTGACATTTTGCTGTTGTTCCATTTAGTAAAATTTCTTGTTTACATTCGGCATTTTGACCAACTGGTAAATAACTTGGACATTGAAAATTTATGCTTTTTGTGCAAATGTCATTTAATGGTTTAATCATTATATCGGTTGATTTTAACAGATATCTTGTATTTGGAATAATAGTTCTAAATTCTGATTCAAGTTTTGTAGGTACGGAAACTAGTTGATATAATTCGAAATCTTTTTCATAATTTATTGGTATTGATAAAAAATAAATAATTTGATTTGCTTGGATTTTACAATTGACACTAATAATTGATTCAAAATCAAGAATGTTTTCATATTTTATTGGAAATAGTAACTGATTTTTGTAATGGTGAGATATTATTTGTAGTTCAGAAAATAAATCTTTGGTTTTTATAATGCTAAGGTGTAGTGTTTTAAGTTTACAAAATGTAATAGAATTTTCAATTGTTTCGAAAATATTTAATATTCTATTGTAAATAAATAACAATTGATTAAGTCTTTAGCAAAAAAAATATCTAGACGTTCAGTTTTACGTTTTGTTATTTTTTGCATTTCAATAATTTTTGTTTTTAATATAATTTCATTACTTTGAATATCATTTATTGTAGTATTAAATTTTTTTATAATTTGATTGTTGGTGGAATACTCCATTTTTAATTGATTTTGTAAACTGTCGTAATTATTCTGTATATGTTTTGTTAACTTTGGTTTTGTTCAATAAAACACTGATCAAACAAATAACTAATATATTATACTTGAATTAATACAAAGATTTCTCCCGATAAGTTTTTTTACTTCTACCTCCGTTCTCTCTCTTCCTACAACCACGCCCTCATGGCGCCACATTTAAAATCTCACGATACAAATTTTTATCACTTGACCATTCCTGACAAAACGGGTGACCACACCCGAAAACTATTCAAACTAATATTTTAATAGAACAAACTATAACTAAAAGCTATACAATCATAAAACATATCCTAATCTAACACATAATCGTCAAACTTTTTAGGCAGACGACACCTTCGCGGTCTAACATCACGCTCTTCACTTTGCCACTCTTGTTCCTCCATAACAGTACTAGCAGTTTCTCCCGTTTCCACAATTTTCTCGTCGGATTCAGGGTTTGACTCACTATCAGAATCAGTATCTTCTCAATCTGGATTCTTACAAATTTTCAACTGAGAAAAGTGTGCGGTCGTACTATAACAACGACCTCCGTTATTATCTAAAGACAATATTCGATAAATGTCATGCGGTAGTACTTGAGTTATAGAGTATGGACCTCGATACTTTCTATCCAATTTGGTGGATTCGCCGGTGCTTGTGGGTAGTCTCCTGACGTACACAATATCTCCAACTTTGAAATTATCAGATCGACAACGACTTCGGTCATATCTTTCTTTATACTTTTTCTGTTGTTCGACAATATTTTAAAATAAAACGACAGTAAATAACCGTGCAAAGACTCAAAAGGAGTTTTTTCCGTAGTTTTGTTAAAAGCAGTATTCAGGTTTCTCTCTACTTTTATTTCCTCATCTCAATTATCTGGTTCGGAAGCCGTCATCATGGTCTCAATCAAAGTACGATTTACCCTCTCTACTTATCCGTTAGCTTGAGGTCGCTGCGAAGAGATTAAAACTTGAGTAGATCCTATCTCTTTACAAAATTCTTGAAATTGGTCAGATGTGAAAGAAGTCCTTCGATCAATAACTATCTTGGTCAAAACTCCATAACGGTTCAAAAAATCCCTGAACATACTTAAATTCTCTTCGGTTCGCACTGACGTTACGAGATACAAAATTACAAATTTCGTCAAACCACAAATTATGATCAAAACGTACGCATTTCCTTTCTCGGTTCGAATAAACGGTCCCAAGTGGTCTAGATGAATTCTTTCAAACGGTCTTTTCGGAGGCAATATCGGATTTAACATCCCGGGTCTCTTACCTCCTGGAATTTTGCTAATCAAGCATTCAGCACAGCATTGAATGTAGTTCTTAACGTAAGATACCATATTGGAAAACCAATATCTTTCTTTAATTCTGGACACGGTTCGATCCACACCAAAATGACCCATCAGATTATGGAAACAAACTACCAAACTCTTACGTACAGACTTTGGAATGACCTACCACTTTTTCTCTTGACCATCTACGATAACAACTTTTCGCAAACGTCCTTCCACCATACAATATCTATGCGTACTATTTTTCTCTACCTTGGAACGATCTTCTTTTGGTTTCTTAAAAATCTCAATTTTTCGGCAAAGTTCTGGATCAGACTTTTGGACAATCAAAACGTGTTCTTCTTCAGTCATGAGATTTCCACACTTCAGCTCTATCATACAGCTCACCAATGGTTTCACCTTCTGACTCAACAGGAGAACGTGACAAAGCATCTACATGCTGCATTCTGGAACCCGGTCGGTACTTGATAGAAAAATCGTACTCCTGTAGTAACATGCTCGAACGAGCAACTTGAGCATTTTGAGTCTTGTTTGCATTTAAGTAAACTAAAGCCTGGCAGTCGGTAACGATGACAAATTTCAAGCCAATCAGGAAATTTCTTAAACGATCGATCACCCAAATGATTGCCATCAATTCCAGTTTAGAAGAATGATACCTAGCTTCAACTTTAGAAGTTTTCTTCGACACAAAATATACAAGGTGGAGATCTTTCTTGTCGTCGGACTGTAGTAAAACACCAGCCAACCCTAAACAGCTAGTGTCTGTGTGCACTTCGGTGACACTGGCCTTTGGATCGTACATCTGCAATACTAGAGCAGTGACTAGTGCGGCTCGCAGGTCTTCAAATGCGGTCTGCTGTATTTGATCCCAACAAAATTGAATAGACTTTCTAGTAAGATCGCTGAGAGGTTGGGCACGCTCGGCATACTTCGGAATAAACCTCCGAAAGTAACTGGTAAGTCCAAGAAACCTTCGAACTTCTCGAACATTGACAGGTACCTGAAACTTCGAAACGGCATTAACTTTATCATGACCAGGACGTAAACCATGTTTAGAAACAATAAAACCCAAATAGTCAATTGTTTTAACTCCCAAACGACACTTTGATATGCGTAAAGTCAACTTAGCGCGCCGAAAAGCCCAAAAAACTTGTTTGCGACGCGAAAACATATCGTCCCAATCCCGAGCTGGAACTAATATATCGTCCATATAGTTCATCACAACCGTATTCCGTAAATTCCCCAACGTTAAGTTTATTAAGCGACTAAACTCGTACGGGGCGTTAGTTAGCCCAAAGACCATCCGCTCGAATTGGCCTTTTTTATCTGGTGTTATGAAAGCAGTTTTCTCCTTGGCTTTAGCACTCAGTGGAATCTGTAAAAATCCATGAGCTAAATCTAAGCTGCTAAACAAACGCGCACCACTCAATGTTTCAAACTGTTCATCGATCGTAGCAATAAGAAAATTCTTGCTTACAGTTTGAGCATTTAAAAACCTGTAATTACCGACCAATCTGGGATGTCCGTCCTTTTTCTGAACTAATAAAACCGGAGTAGCATACGACGAATTTCACTATATATCACTCACTATATTACAATCGCTCCACTGTTTTAGAATTTTCGCAATCGTCTTTCGCTCGGTAACACTCGCGCGATACGGCTTTTTCTGAACGGGTACGTTATTGTCTTCAATATCTGCTTCCATCAAATTCGTAAAGCCTAACTCGGAAAGTTTTAAAGCAAAACAATCGCGAAAAGAATTGCACAACTCAACTAATTTTTCTACAACTTCAGGTGCTGTGTCTTCATCAGTAACAATAATTTTTTTGTAATTGGCTCACGAACTTCAGGACATTTTCCAGTAGCATTGCAAATGATTTGGTTGAGACATCTTCCCAACACTTCGTTCTTTTTTACTTTTAAAACGCTCTTGGAATTGTTTGCAACTGGTACAAACACTTTTTCAGTATCCACAAAAGCTTCAATTAAATTGACAGAATTCGGTTCAATTTCTTGCTTATCGACACTACGAATTTTAACTCGACTCAACACGTCAACTACTTTTTCAACTTCCTCTGGAAAATTATTAGCCCATTGAAATTTCTGGGAATTTCCTGCTCTGATATACGTAAATTCCGGCCTTTAAGTAAAACTTCGTTCTATGATGACATCGCATCTGTGATCTGAATCTGGCACAACACCACATAACGATACACCATCAGTATTCACTTCGTCTAACTTCAAACTCACACGGACGGTTCCTAAGCTATTGATTGAAATTCCACCAAACGCAAACAACTCTTTAGTTTCCGGTTCAACCAACAGATTTTCTCTGGTTACGATCGACTCTATAATTGTGCAGACGGCACTACCTGTATACACCATAGCAGCCAACAACGTATGATTTATATTAACAATTTTGAAAAATTTCTCCAAGGAATCGACTTGTCTTCTTGCTTGAATTGAGAAAACTCCATTGCCTCTTGCCGCTTGAGGACCTTCCGGACAATCTCGCTTCATATGCCCTGGTTTCTTGCACTTGAAACAAACAAATTCCGTTTGACTACAAGCAGTTGAAACATGGCCTTTTGCACCACATTTAAAACTTATTGACAACTGGTATTTGGGTTTTTCTTTTTTTAGTAACTTTTTTAGCTGGAGTCATCATTTCTTCTACTAACAAAATATCATGCCATAACGCATCCAACGTACTGTGACTTTTCACCAACAAACTACATACAATTTCAGGTTTCTTCAAACCTTTTATTATTTTGAGTCGACTTTCTTCAACGGTTAATTCCAACTCATGACATAACCTTCTTTTTTCTTGAAAATACGCAGCAAAAGATTCATCTGGCATTTTAACTCGAATTTTTATCAAATCCCACCTGTTTGACTTTGACAATGTCGAAACAAATGTGTCCTTGAACTTGGTTACAAAATCGGACCATTTAACTTCGGTACAACAAGTGACAAACCAGTCACGAGCCGTCCCTGCTAAATGCGATTGAGCCACCATTAATTTAGCATCATCCGTCCACTTTTGAACACGGCCTGACAACTCAAGTCTGTTCAACCACTCCTTAGCTCTGTGTCTGTCTGTATCTCCATTAAAAACAAACATATTGTTTGGAACTGCCGTATTGGCTTGATTTTGCGACAACGAATTCATCATCGCGGTCATAGCTTCCATCATACTTTTAAATTGAGCTGCGGTCTCTTCCGGAGTCAACGACATTATAGCAAAATTGCATGCAAAAATAAAAGAGGCACTTAACTGCTACTGCTGTGTGCGGCAACTGGCAACGTTCTACAGTCCTTCCTAACCCAACTTTTTCCAACCTCTGCGTGCTCCGAAACTTCTTGCACTTGCTTATCGTGTTTTCTTTCACCTACAGGCCAGACTCGATATAATCCCTCTTCTGATTAATGTTAACTTTGGTTTTGTTCAATAAAACACTGATCAAACAAATAACTAATATATTATACTCGAATTAATACAAAGAATTCTCCCGATAAGCTTTTTCACTTCTGCCTCCGTTCCCTCTCTTCCTACAACCACGCTCTTATGGCGCCACATTTAAAATCTCACGATACAAATTTTTATCAGTTTTAATATATTGTCGAATCGTTTTTCGTCTTCTACATCTAAATTACCAGTTAATGTTTTGATAATTGAACCTTACTCGTTAATTAACCCTCTTTTATTTCTAATAGTACTGCTTACGTTACTAATTCTAATATTATCATTTTTTTCATTAATACTAGTTTGGGTAAATTAAATTAAATTATTATGTGTATCCAATTCTTTAGCATGGACATTGTTAGTTGAAATGCTAAATCTTAGGTTGCTATACTGAATACTCAATTTTTCGTACTCATCATATAAAGGCTTTAAATTAAAAAAATGGACAAAGCTATGTTTTGTTCTTTAAAGTTTGGCAGGACCTAAATTTATTGGAAGGATTCCAATGTTTCCGGTAATGTTAATTGTTTGATACGACTTTCTGTTTCATCCAATCCACGGTGATTGGTCTTACCTTCGTAGTAATTTTGAATGATTTCAATAATTTTGTCTGCATGTTCTATATCTGTTAATTTTTATGTACATCTTATAAAATTAATTTCAGAGTCTTTAAAATATTTCTGGATTACTATACTAAATTTTTTATAAATTGGGTCTTCAAAATAGATATGGTATTTAACCTTTGGTGTAATATAATTTTTGATAAATTCAATAATTTCTTTAGTGTTTTCGTTTACTGAAAGTTGCACTAATATTCTTTGTTTATTATCGTGAATTTTTATAATCGACGGTTGAGCTGGATTATAGTTTACTTCTGATATTATTAATTGATTCTTATCATAGTTTACGGGGCATTCTGCTATAGGATTTTTAGCTATAGGGTTTTCTTGATTAGAATGAACGGTTTCATTATCGTCGCTTTCATTTGTATCGTTAATATTAGTATCGTTTCCTACTTCTACTACCAAAGATTCAGTTTTTAATAGATGTGTTTGAATGGTCCAATGTATTAAATTTTTCCATGTATTCGAAATTATTGTTTGATTTATCTACTGTTTAGTTCATGTTAAGGTCAATTCGAGAAAGAGCGTCTGCGTTTTGATTTAAACATCCTCTTTTATACACTATTTCGTAGTCGAATTCTTCGAGTTTTAAACGCCATCTTACAAGTTTTGAGTTAGGCTCTTTTAAAGAAAACAGCTACTGCAATGGCTTATGATCGGTAATAATTTTGATTCGTCTACCAAATATGTATGGTCTGAACTATTTGACTGCCCATACTATGGCAAGTAACTCTTTCTCAATTGTGGAGTAGTTTGTTTCTGAATCATTAAGGGTTCTACTTGCATAAGCAATTGGAAGATCGGAACCTATTTTACCTTGTGAGAGTACCGCACCTACTGCAAAGTTACTTGCATCGGTCGTTAAATTAAATGGCAATGAAAAGTCAGGGTATTGTAATATTGGTTCGTTTATTAGTAGATTTTTGCAAAATTCAAAACATTTTATATATTCTGGGTCATTTGTGTTTATGACATAGTTCTTTTTTAAACACTTGGTCAGGGGCTTAGTAAATTTTGCGAAATCCTGAATAAATTTCCTATAGTATCCTAATATACCAAGGAAATCTTTGATTTGCTTAGAATTTTTTGGAATGGGGTAATTTTTTATTGCTTAATTTTTATCAGGATTTGGTTTGACACCATCAGTAGTCACTGTATGCCCAAGATGCAACTTCTTTACGCAAAAATTAGGACTTATTGAGTTGAATTTTGAAATTAGAATTTCTTAATATTTCGAATACACATCTTAATCGACTTATATGTTCTTGTAAACTAGTGCTAAAAATAATAATGTCGTATAAGTAGACTAAGCATTTTTCATTTTGGATGCCGCGGAGTATGTTATCCATTACTCTTTGAAAAGTAGCTGGAGCGTTTTTTAACCCAAAAGGCAATTCGTAATGACCATTTTCGGTGTTAAAAACGGTTTTAGAAATATCTTCTTTGGACATTTCTATTTGGTGGAACCCTGATGCTAAATCTATTGTCAAAAAATATTGGCAACGTCCTAATTTATCTAACAGGTATGTTATGTTCGGCAATGGATATCGATCACCAATAGTTTTATCGTTTAGCTTACGATAATCTATTACTATTCGCCATTTACGCTTGCCCGATGCGTCTAATTTTTTTGGGACTATCCATATGGGAGAGGACCACGGTGAATTTGAGGGTCAAATAATGTTTTGATCTAGCATTTCTTGTACTTGCTTTAGCACTTCTTTTTTATGTATTTCAGGGTACCAATAAGACTTGGTATAGACTAGAAGGTCATTTTTAGTTTTGATACTGTGTTTAACTTCATTAGTAAAAGTTAATTGATTGTTATCAATGTAAAAATATCAGAAAATTCTTTAATTAAATTAATTATCACAGATTTCACTTCAATGTTCATGTGATCTGTACGTATTTTTGAAAGATCAAATTTAATATTATAACTTTGTATTCCGTTAAAATTTGGAGCTTGAAAATGTTCGTGTTCATCGAACGTTTCAACTATAAAGGGTTTAGTTAAATCTATTGATTGTTGATTTTGTAACGGATTTAAAATTGTACAAGTGGCTTGATAATTGTAAATTTGTAAATTTAAAATATGTAAAACACGATTATATAGGTCAAAAGGCGATTCATTTTCTTGTTTTAATTCTTGTCGTTTCAATATTGAGACTGTAACAGTCCCATATAGCACTATATGTTCAATGGACGTCCATTTTTGATTCAGTTTACGTACGTACGTCCATGTAACTTAATAGGACGTACACAAAACGTCTTTTCGCGTACGTTTAAAAAAGGTCCATAAAACTACATTCTTAAAACGTCCATTGGCGCACCTTTAAAAAAGATTTCTAAAATTACGTTCACAAAACGTCTATTGGTGTACGTTTAAACAAGGTCCACAAATTGCGTTCTCAGAACGTCCTATGCCGTACGTACTTTTTACCATTATAAGCAAACTTATTAGCTACCGATGTTTAGATTAATTTTAATTGTTAAAACATCAGTCTTTTTAATGTAAACATACGTACGTATTTTTTACATAAACGATATATATATATTTAATATCATAAGTCTGAATATTACATATTAAATGAATGATTAATGTTAAGTTATTATTATGTTTTGATTTTAGTAAATCAAAATACCGCTAGGTAGCAATTAAAATTATATATAAGCCTATTATTAATATCGTAATAAAAATGATGTACAAATCATTTTAAACAAAAATTGTGTATTAAATTTACCCATATTTTATATCAAAATAACGGTTCATAATAAATTAATTAAGTAATTTATTATGTTTTGATTTTAGTAAATCAAAATACCGCTAGGTAGCAATTAAAATTATAAATAAGCCTATTATTAATATCGTAATAAAAATGATGTACAAATCATTTTAAACAAAAATTGTGTATTAAATTTACCCATATTTTATATCAAAATAACGGTTAATAATAAATTAATTAAGTAATTTAAAGAAATTTTTATTAATAATAAATAAATTAAATTACTTATATTAAAAAAAAAATGTATTTCGTGGTTTTATAACTGACGGCAGCAATCATATATGTCAGCTAATCGGCTTGCCTATTCGATCGAGCTACACGCTGGCATTTTGGCATTTGCGCAGTGCGCTGTGTTCTCGTCCATTCTGTGCTTTCATTTCAAGCAGTCGTGACGTGCCAGCCTTAGCTCCTGTGCAATCTACAATACGAGGTAAGTTTTCTGCAATTATTTCTTTCATCCGTAATCAGATTTATTCAACTTTTTTTTAATTATTAAAGAAAACTATGAAAAATTTAGTGGTACTAATATTTTTAGGATTTTATTAATATTTAACTTGATGCTTTTAGTTTAAAATTGTCTCGTGTTACTCTCTACAAATCTAGAATTGTGGAATCAAAAAAAAACCACAAGAAGCGAAACTATTATACATTATTCTATCTAGTCTTGATTATATATAACGAGTAATCATTAAAAAAATTAATTAGGGTAGGCGCTGGTAAAAATGTAATCTATACGACATACGATTGCATGTAATATTTTGCGTGTATGCAAGTTATTTAAATAAATTAATATCGACATCTAAAGTTTTGCCAGCGCCTACCGTAATTCATTTTTTTAATGATTACTCGTTATATAACCAAGACTAGATAGAATAATGTATGATATTTTCGCTTCTTGTGGTATTCTTTTGAATCCACAATTCCAGATATGTAGAGAGTAACACGAGACAATTTTAAACTAAAAACATCAAGTAAAATATTAATAAAATCCTAAATATATTATCGCATCATTTATAAATTCTAATCATAAATAAATAATAATAAGTATAAATTCTAATCATTTATACTTTAATTTACAGTTCGAGCTGGTTTTTATACAGACAATTTTTTGAACAAGAACAATAATGTTTTAGGTTACCTTATGCGATCAAGCAGGCAACCAACAATAGCTTTGTTTTAACAACTCTTTCTGAGTGTCCAAAAACTGTCAAAAGTAGCCAAATAAACTAAATTGAATACTTTGTCAATATTTGAATGGCTGTCTACTTTTGACAGTTTGCGGACAGTCAAAAACGCTATTAAAATAAAGCTAATGCGTCACATTTAATTCAAATAAAAAATGTAAAACATTAAAAAATGTTAAAAAATTACTACTCAATAATCATTTGTATTTAACAATAAATTATAATAAAAATAAATTGGATAAATTCTAATGGTTGCCTAGCTACGATTAAACTCCATTTAACATAAACGATTTTTTATTATCATTCTTTTATAAGCATTTTTTTCTGAAACGTTTTTGACATACTAAGCATTGCAAAAAAAACTAGTACATACTGAGGTATATACTGAGTTGCATAATTTATTTTTAATAATTAGTGTTTTATACTTGATTCGTAATTTAAAATTGAGTTTGAGTGACTAAATTTCCCCCAATCAGACACTACTTACAATTAGGAATCAAAATTACAACGCTAATATTTGAATATAATAAATGCAACCAAATATACAGCTTGTACTAAGTTTTCTGCAATCCATTATAGTACTTTACTTTATCAATAAGTTAAAAATAAGTGGAGCCTATTTAAAGCCATATTTAAATACATGAAAATTTTTATTTAAGATGCCTAAGCATAGATCGAAACGCACTCTATACCGCCAAGCCCAAATCGAAACTAATGAAGAAATTGAACAGGCTTTCATTGTTCAAAACAAACCTTTGAATAAAAGTCTAATTATAGCGATGATAGTTGAACCTAGTTTCACCTTTGGCGAAGAAATTCAATGGAATGCATTTAATTTGGAAAATAAAACTTTAAGTAATGCAGTAAATAATGTTAATCAAATATCTGATGGCGAAAGTGATTCAACTTGTGAAGAAGACTTGGATGAAAATGATGCGACGAGCACAATTGATTCTGACTATAACTTTAATAAAAATGCACGTCCGACTGCAAATTTACTTAAAGACATACGTGTACCGTTAGCAAATTGGGCAACTAAATATAAAATACCGCACAATGCTATGAATGGTCTGCTAGAACTACTTACGCCTTTCCACAATAATTTACCTAAAGATTCGCGAACCTTATTAAATACTCCTAGAGAATTAAATTTACAACACGTTAACCCTGGCCAATATTATCATTTTGGAACCAAATATGTGGTTTTAAGATTGCTTGAAAATTATAACACTATTAATTTGAATTCAGAAATTCAAATACTTGTTAATATTGACGGTATTCCTATTTCTAAAAGTACTGGCGGTCAGTTTTACCCTATTTTAGTAAGTTTAGCAATTAATCCAAATAAAGTTGAAATGGCTGGATTATATCACGGTAATGCTAAACCAAAGGAAGCGAATTGCTTTTTGGAAGAATTTATTAATGAAGTATTAGATCTATGTAGAAACGGGTTTGTTTATAAAAATTGTAAATTTAACTTCCAAATTAGAGCCCTTATTTGTGATGCACCAGCGAAAGCGTTTATTACATGTACTAAAGGCCATGCCGGTTACAGTTCGTGTACAAAATGTTTTGTCGAAGGAACCTTTATAAATAATCGGGTGGTATTTTTGGAAACTAATTCACATCTTCGCACTGATTTAAAATTCAGACAAAAAATTGATGAAAGTCATCATCAAGGTTTTTCATTATTTGAACAGATACCCAATTTTGATATGATAGTTGATGTCCCCTTAGATTATATGCACCTAGTGTGTTTGGGCGTAATGAAGAAGTTACTTAATTTGTGGGTTTCCGGAAAACCGCCATATAAGTTACCTTGCTCAAAAATATCAGAAATATCAGATCAACTTAAGTCATTACGTAGCAAAATGCCTATCAAATTTGCCAGAAAACCATGGTCACTTGCTGAATTAAAGAGATTCAAGGCAACGGAATTTAGACAAATTTTATTTTACACTGGTATCGTCGTGCTAAAGAACACATTGTCTTACAATCAATATTTAAACTTTTTAACCCTTCATGTTGCTATTACTATTCTATCAAATCAAGGTCATCTGCAAAATATGGGAGAATACGCAAACTCTCTTTTAGTATATTTTGTAAACACATTTAAATCATTATACGGATTAGAAAACGTCTCCCACAATATTCATAATTTAATTCATCTTTATGAAGATACAAAAAAACACGGGGTATTACAAAGTTTTTCAGATTTTTTGTTTGAAAACTACTTGCAACATCTAAAAAGGTTGTTAAGAAAAGGTGATAAGCCATTATGTCAAATCTCAAAAAGAAAATTTGAAATGGATCATACGGATAATAATTTAGTTTGTTGGGATTTAATACAGTCATCTGGTACGGAGATAAAACCTTCAATTTTACATAATACTGGTCCATTATTATCTACAAATAAGTTGTTAATAAAGAATCAATATCGTCAAGTAAATTTTCAAGAATATATTTTGAAAGCAAATGAAAATGATGATTGCTGTTTTTTAAAAGATAAAAGCATAATATACATTAAGAATTTTGTAGATACGCCAGAAGGTTTGTTTTTTATTGGACAAAAGTTTAAAACTGTTACTAATTTTTTTTAAAAACCCTGTTTGTCTTCTAATTTAAATATATATGTTGTTGAAAATTTAGAACCACTATCACAATACAGTATAGGCGAAATATTGTTCAAATTTGTTAAAATTAAATACAAGGAGAAAATTGTTGTAATTCCTTTATTACATTCACAATATTAAAAGTAAACTATTTAAAACTCGTATTCGCAGCCCATTTTGAGTAGCAATGCAAAAATATGACGATATGACATGGACAGTAGTTCGATTTCCTGATGAAGACCAAGTTACCGTGGTTCCAACGACATGGATTATTGAAGTGTTATTGGCCTCCTTACTCATCTAAGAAAGTTCAAGATGCGATTAAAAATGGAAAACCACCAGAACATTCTTGGTCAAAGTTCAATATTGCAATGTTTCGAAATAATGTATTTGGTAAAATCGTTTAATAGAGTCACAATAAAAATAGTTATTATGTAAAATATTTTTTAGAAACTTTTAAAGAAGCAAATCAAAAATCAATCAAAGCAACATATACTTCGGATTTGGAATCGCAAACTGAAAAGGAACAGGAGCCGCAGGCGTTTTCTTCAAAAAATAGAAAAATCATTCGGAAAGTAACATCCTACTCATCGGTTGAATCCGTGGAAGATGAGGACAATCAATCAATTTGCGATCCACCAAAGTTTAAAAAATCACTCGAAAAATCTCATAAAAATGATCGTCAGAATGACCATCTAATTGAACAAAACCAACATCAAACTG
Organism: Cryptophagus acutangulus; assembly: GCA_963556235.1. Classification (NCBI taxonomy): domain Eukaryota; kingdom Metazoa; phylum Arthropoda; class Insecta; order Coleoptera; family Cryptophagidae; genus Cryptophagus; species Cryptophagus acutangulus. Next base: position 5,259,094 of record OY744570.1, read on the forward strand.
GTGGTTTTAGTAATGATGGTAATAATAATGCATCAAACTTGTCGTTTGGTCTTTCCACATCACAATTGCAAACTGTTATGGAACCAAATAAAATGGATATTGATGAACTATCGGGAAAGATGGACGTTATTTGGGGTATAATTTTTATAATTTATATTTATATAAATATATGATTATTAAGTATTAAATTTTGATTAATTTTAGATTTGTTGAAGAAAATTTAAAAAAAAGTAAATCTATAATCAAAAATACTAATGGATCTACAAGAAGAAGTTAGAAATTTGGGCGATAAACAATTAAATGAAGCTGCATTGAATGCGGAAGAATTGGGACCGGATATATTCACAGAGTTGGAATATTTGCCAGTGGATAGCAACAATGTTTTTTCAACAATTTGAAAACTGCTACCGTTAAAATGGCTGTTTTGGGAGGAAATTCTGTTTATGAATTTGTCTTAAGAGCAACTCAAAAATTAATTACTAACTCCTATGCGTCAACTTTTAGTTATTTGGGCCGAAAAGAAAAACGCAAATTTATGGATTTGAAAATATGTTTATTATTAATAAGTAAGTGATTATGCAAATATCTAATAATTTTGTATCTAACGGTTATTTTATGTAGTTCAAGAAAACTATTTCCAAATAACACTGAGAAGGAGATCGAGAATTCAATTTCTAAATGGCTAAGAAGATGCCCGGAAAAGTCAAGAAAGGAAAATAACCCACATTGAATTGTTGTATTTTGTTAGATATTTAATTATGTGAGTCTAATAGAATCCTTTATCGAAGAGGATTTCAAAAATTTGTGGGCCAGCCGTAAATATAATATGTTTACGTGAGCCGTATATAAACTTTATACAAATTTTCACATTAATTTTCCGAAAATTAGTATTGAAAAAGCCTTCTTCGATAAAGAATTTTATTAGACTCACTGTATAAATGTATATTTAACATATACAGTATGTGTTTTAGGAAAACCGCACGAGCTCATAACATTTTTCGTATTAAAAAAATATGACTTAATTTTGAAAGGACAAATGTAGAAGATATTCCAAACATCTCATAACAATATCAAAATTATTAACCTAATATAAAAAAGTTATAAGCTCGTGCGGTTTTCATGAAACACATTGTATATTATTGAAATATACAGTGTGTTTATATATATATATATATATATATTTTTATATATTATTCTACTATTAGTGTAATCTAACGGCCAAAGGCTATGCAATTATGCATAGGCTATACCCTATACTGAACCGAACATCCTTCCTTAACCCTGAAAACAAATTACTCATTTATAAAGTCATCGTCAGACCAGCAATTACCTACGGAGCACCCGTCTGGTGCTCCGCCAGTAAATCAAATTTAAAAAAACTGCAAATAGTACAAAATAAGTTCCTAAGACTGATAACAAACTCAAACAGACGAACAAATATTGAGTACATGCACTATGCGACTGAATTGGAATATATATATGACCACATACAAAAAACAGCTATAAACTACTATAAAAATAAATTAAGTGCAAGTAAGCTAACGGAAAATATGCTGAGGAGCCACAAAACACGGGAATGCTGGGTCAACGGACGGCCGAAACACCGCTTTCCATACCAAGCATTGCCTCGCAAACAGCTGGCTGACCATCAGTCAGACAGCGATAGCATAAACTCCGATGAGGATTAAATCAAAACACAACATATAACTACACTTTTATTTATTCATCTCTTATAGCTTACTTTATTTTAAACAATTATTCAATTTATTTATCAACCTTTTTAAACACATATATTTATTACTATTACTTTTAACCATATATCTCTATTTACAACTTTTTAAAAAAACTATATTTACATTTTCCTGACCTATACATACATTATTTATTACTATTCATGCTATTTATCTGTACTGTCCATAAACAAAAAATATTGATAAAAGCTGTTGGTCCACCTACCAGTTGTAATTATTTGTGCATACGCAAACCTAGTGTTGTGATAGTGCTCGAAATTTAAAAAGTGGGTTTTTATTTATTTTCCCAATAGGAAACTTGCGTTTTTTCTTTTTTCTGTTCTTCCATTTTTATTTCTCTCTTCGCCTTCATACTCCCTCTATGTTTTATATTATAATTTCGTTTTCTTAAATCAGGTTTTATTATTTTTCCTGATCGTAATTGTCAAACTTTCATATGTATAAAATTAAATATAAAAAAAAAACTAATTATGCAACTAATGCCCCGACCAGCGCAGCTCTCAAACTCACCGATACATCGGAATGAGTGAGTGTGGGCCACTCAGACTGGGGTTCACACACTCAGGGAGCTGTGTTGGTCGAAGGCATTCACTGCAATTAAAGAGAATTTAAAAAAAATTCTCAGTAATGATATTCCGCTACCAGTAAAGCACCTGTGCTAGGAATGGTAGACAAACAAACGTGTTAGAACAATTGTATGTTATGTATACTAGTGGTTGGGGAGACCCAACCACAAATGTCTTATGTAATATACGTACTTGTAACAACTACAAATTAATTAATAAAAACATTTTAAAGCAAAGCAAAACTATTAGTGTATAAGTGTATATGTGTTATAATTATTATAATACACATTTTTAAATTTTTAATAATTTTTTTTTACTAAAATTATTGTTTTTTTTTAATAATACAGATATGTTATGCGGATGATATGCGTACTTGACAGAGATGTATTTTTGAATGTTTTGGGAACGTTTCCAAAGTACGTTTTTAGTATGACCAAAACTGTGCCATTTGTACTATAAACGGACGTGTTTATTGTAGGTAATTGTACGTCTTAGGGACATCTGAACATCCGCTAACGTACGTAATTTTGCGAAATTTACACAATAATTTACTAATTACCTTATACGGGGCGGCCACTATAAATAAAGAAGTGCCGTATAACATTATGCACACACAATTATTTTTGTATAACATTCAATTTTAATTAATTCTTTTATTATATTGGAACTCATATTGGTCGGACTTAAGTCATCCATTGATTGTTCTGATTGATTTTAAATAATAACTAATTTTGTAGGCGGCAAATATAAACAAAAGTCAACCACAGAAATAGATATTTCGGGTGTATACTTCCCTCGCTTTGTTATAATAAAAATCCGCCAGATTCGGCCTAATAAAACTACGTCGAGAACATTAAGGTGCCGGTATAACCATTGCGGTACGCCCTCAAAAGTCATGTTAACAAAAGTTACACAACTCACAAAAGGGCAAAATTCAGGATGTCAAATCCAGATAAACCACATACTAGATCGCAGGCAAAGAAATTAGGAGAGGCGATCGGTAACCCAGGAGAAAACAGTTTCGCACACATGGAATCAGAAGACTCAAACATTAGCCTGAGAAATATAAAGACAGGTAAATCGCCGACTCGAAACGCAAAAATATCCAATATACGGAAACTATCGCTTAACGACACAGAGTATTAAGTGAAAGTAACACTTGAAGCACGATTAAAACACGATACATTAACGGAAGCTACCAACCCGTTTAGGAAAGAGCTGGAAGAGCACAGAAGAAAAAAAGAAGAGGAAAAAACACAAAAAGCACGAGACGAGGAGACCAAGCGACAGAAGCAAGAGAAAGAAGAAGCAGAACAAAGAAAATCAGAAGTAGAGAAAAGTGTGGAAAGAAAAATACAGGAGCAAGAGGAAGAAAAGAAAATAAAAGAAAAGCAACGACAACAGAAAGTAAGAACACTACGAAAAGAAGAAGAGCGATAGAAGAGACAACAAAAAGCAGACAAAAAAGAAAAAGAAGAGGAGAGGAAGAAGAGGGAAGAAAAAGAGAAAAGTAAAGAGAAAGCCTGAATAAGAATGGCAGACCCAACAATCTCGGAAGCGACAACAGCCAGCAGGACCCCCGCCATCCCGAAATTTGTGTCACCACAAATTTACAATCCCTGCACGTCAACAGAGACGCCCAAGAACTTTTTCCGCCTCTACGAGAGGTGCGCAGTAGCCAATGGATGGGACGTGACCTTCAAAATAAGGTATTTTGAAACGATGATGATACGTTCCAAGAATTTTTTGAAAACGGCCTGCAGAAAGAAGACTATCAGACCTACAGCATGATAAGCAGGACCCAGATGAGCCGAGTGGAAATTAAGGATGGGGTATTTAGGTTGAACGACCGCGGAGCCAGGAGAAGAGAGGCTAGCCGGCTGTCGACCTTTAACACCCCACCGCCCATGTTCGGACAGAATAACTACCGAAATAATAATAGATTTGAGAACCGCAGGCCCATGTTTGATAACATCCGGAACTACGAAGGCAACTTTAATCGCAGACAAGAAAGAAGCAACTATAGAAGGCAAAACTACAGAGGAAACAACTACAGGCAAGAACAACAAGGCAATCAAGGTAACAACTATAATAATAGCGGTTATAGGGGTAGATTGACTAACGCGGCGGATAATAGGTATAATGCACCTTCGCGAGGTTAACTACGCAACACAGAGACGACAGACGGCAGGCCTAAATTCTATAACTGCAATAGACGTGGCCACATAGCGTCAATGTGCCGGGAAAAGCCCCAAAATAACGAAAGGAGAGTATCATTTGGGAGAAGGTCATCGCCGCACCCAAACGGGGGCGGACGACTCTAAATGACCCAGATGTCGTCCTCCACACAGAAAATGAACCAATAGGGGCATATAGTAGAATTCTGACGGTCGAGGGTACAGCAAACCACCAGGAAGGAATGGGAATTGTACTCGACACAGGGTCCTCAATAAGGGTAGTCAGTAAAACCGTCGCAGATGGCCTAGAATTGACGTACTCGCCAGCAGTTTTGAGGACTGCGGGAGGATATTCTGTCGACATTCTAGGAAACACCCAAGTGGACATTTGTATAGGGCCTTTCAGATGCAAGCACGAGATGGTAGTCATCGAGAAGACACCGAAGGACGTAATCTTGGGAATAGACTTACGAAGCCATGATCGACTTTGCAAACAACAGCATAGAGTTAAAAGAATCAGATAAAAGGGTCAGACTACCCTTTGGAAGAGAGGCGAAACAGGGTAACTCGTTGACAGTATCATTAATAGAGGGGGAACCGGCGAAGCTAAGGCTACGAGCAGCTGCGGATTATAACCTCATCCTAAAGAAGGAGATAGTTATGAGATTATCAGTTAGCGGGGAAAAGGCCGCACATAGGGAAGGAAATTACGATTTCAAAGAAGCCGAGGGCTACATAACTAAACACGGGCTGGCCCTGAAGTCCGCACCAGAGATAAACAACACAGGAATAGAGCAAGTGGTGGAAAACCAAGGATACACCAGGAAAAAGGTATTTAAGGGTACAACAATAGGATGGCTGCACGAGTCGAGGGGAGTCGCCGACGTCGGAATGATTTTGTACATGGAAGAAACGGAAGACAAAGTTACGCTTGCAGACCATAAAATAAACCCAACTATACCGCTGCTGAAACAGGAAGAGTTACGGAAACTGCTAAGAAAATACTCAAACGTATTTGCAAAAACTACAGCCACCATGGGAAGTACGGAGTGATGCGAGCACGAAATTGACGTACAAGGGGCAGAACCCATAAAAAGCAAGCCTTACAGGGTGTCACACACGGAGAGAACAGTCATTGACAAACAAATCAATGAGATAGTAAAGGATAGGATCCTCCGAAACAGTCACTCTCCTTGGGCGAGCCCTGTCGTATTGGCAAAAAAGAAAGACGGAACCATGCGATTTTACCGGAAGTTGAACAGCGTTACCAAAAAATCGACCTACCCTTTACCAAATATCGACGACATCATGACGTATCTTGGCAAATCCAGATACTTCACAACAATGAAAAACCTCAAGCTTTTTCCCATCGTACATTGAATTTAATTTGTTTATACATAGAGTTACATGAAGTCACCGTTGGTGCTAAAATTTTAAAAAGGTCAGTTTATAATGAATTAGCATTAAAAAGTTTTTTATCGGGATTAAAGAAACCATTGGGTACAACTATTCGTTGTATGCGTCCTAGTACTTTACACGAAGCTTTACAGTTAATTACTCAAGAAGGAAATATTAATTATTATCAACAATCATCAAACAAAAACAACTTTTTGCGAACACGGCCAACAAATAATTATTCAAAAAATTTTCAAACTCAACAACGCCCTAATTTTCAGTAACGCTCTAATTTTAAACAATATAGTAATGCATTTCAACCCGTCAACTTAGACCGCCCAACCCACCATCATCCAATAACTATTCGAGATTAAATCCAAGGCAAAATGCAGACCGCAATTTAATTTCAGTAGAATTGTTTAACATTGAAGTCGAAACAAATTCGCAACTAGATACTACTCAAAGCTTTAATTCTCAAGCATCCGCAAGTAATCTCAAAATTTCTGATGAAACTAACTACTATTTCGAAACTGAAAATTTTCAGTCAAACCACCAATTAGACGAAAAAACGTAAACTATGAAATTATTTCAATTAATAATACTATGCCAAGTCAATTGCCATATATAGTATTTCCCGAACATAATCTTAAATTTTTAATCGATTCGGGTTCATCTAGATCTTTTATAGATCCACAATTACCTGCTATACCTGCTGATAGCGAAAATGTTATTTTGGATCATTTTAATAATTATTACCACAGTCTTAAATTCACAATTGAAACAGAACAGAATAATAGTTTACCTTTCCTTGACACTTGCATTATTAGGTCAACTGAAAATACCCTATTAACCGATTGGAATCAAAAACCCACTTCATCAGGGAGAATACTTAATTATTTTTCGGCACACCCTCTTAACCAAAAAATCGCTTCATTAAAATCAATCAAACATAGAATTCTTAAACTTAGCAATAAAATTTTCCATACTAAAAATTTCAATTTACTCAGAACCATTGCCAAAGCTAATAATTTTCCAGATAATATTATTAATTTAATCATCCATAATAACCACAAAGGGAGCTCGATTATTGATAATAATGAGTCCCCAGAATTACATAATATTCAATACTATAAAATTCCTAATTTACCTGCTCTGAATTCACAATTACGTAATATTTTGGAATCGGATTCTCTTAAATTGGCTTTCTATTCAAAAAAAACTATTGGATGTTTGTTTTCTAAATTAAAGGATAAAGTGCCGTTGCTTGATAGATCAAATTGCGTTTACAAAATTAATTGTTTGGGTTGCGAAGCTTGTTATATTGGTCAAACTAAACAAAATTTACATAAAAGACTTTACAGCCATAAGAACGATTGTAAACCACATAATTTATTAAAAACCAATAAAACCGCGCTAGCTACTCATACGTCTGAAACGGGACATGTATTTAATTTTGATGAAACAACTATTGTCGACAATGAAATGAATTTAAGTAAAAGATTGTTCTCAGAAATGTTTTTTATTAAAAGAAATACAAATTGCATTAATGAAAAAACAGATATCCAATATTTAAATAACATTTATTACAACCTAATTGTCCATGGCTCGTCGTGAATTGTTGTTGTTGAGATTAATTTTTCATATTTTAAATGTTTACCGCCTTTATTTCGTTCACCTTGCCACAGTTTTGGTGGTCATTGTTATACATTTTTTGTCTAAATTTTATTCGTTGTTAAATCTACGCATTAAAATCGAACTTAGTACTGACCAGTTCACCGCTCGAGCGTGTTACTTACAAAATAAAAAAAAAAATTAATTTTAACAATGATTTGACTGATATATTTTACAACTAAGGGTTGTGCCGTCCATTTTTTGTGGTGTTATTACCGTTCACATTGATCAATTGTGCGGTACAAATTTTGTTAACTTATAATTATAATATCTCCGACACCTTATGACGTCACGCCATCAGGAATTCACTTCTACTCTTAAATTTTCATCTCAGGTAAATTATAACAAATATTTATTTTATATAACGTTCCATAATATTTACATGCATTTTGTAAAAAAAAAAAATTTTGTTAATAATTTTTGTTTTTCTCTCCCTGTTGAATTGCAACTTTTGACTTTTCTGATTCGTATTGTTGTGTTTTTTCTCATTTTTTTTTTTTTTTTTTTATTGTTTGAATTAAATTATCAATTATAGATGCTCTGAAGAAGCCCACATTGGGGGCAAAATTGTTAGCTGAATGAGAAATTTGTAGTTTCATTTAATTCAATTACTGTCCTATTCCGGCGAATTCTTTCAACGTTAAAAAACATCTCATAATAATTGAATATTTTTAACTTTTAACATTAAAATTGTAGAAAAAGCCCTCCTTAAAACTCTACAAACATTAAGTTAAGAGAAAAAATTAAGAGAAAAAATTGTACTTACACAGAAATTTTAACGTTTCTCATCTCAGCAGAATAAAAATCGGCATTTGTCTTAAAATAAGAACCCACCATTATTGAATAATAATTCTGGGTAAGTTAGCACTATCGGCTTTGATAAATCCTTGTTCCATTGTGTAGAAAAATTTCAAATTAAAACTGATACAACACCACTTATTGAGAACGAGCAACACAAATGAATCGGTGTTGACCTGTCGTATATAAAATGTGACGTCACACCAATCAGGCATGCGTATAGAGTGACGTGATAAAACGTTTGATTAATTGAACTTTAATTTCACGTTTTGTTAGAGGTAACTCCAAACAGCGTGACTTCAACGCCCACTGGCGCACTAGACATATTCACGTTCAGTCCGTGTTATATTATGCGAATGCATAAAGTTAAGCAAGGGTGTTTACAGGGCCGAACTTGCATTATTTAACAATCCATCAAACAGATCAATCGGTGTATAATATTATAATTTTGCTTTTTAAATGTATTAGTTAAATATATAACAATTTTAATTTAACCAATTTTAGTTTCATTTACTTATACTTCTTACTTATACTTCGTACTTTATACTTCATACTTATACTGAACTTATATTGTTATAGTTCATATTGTTCTGACTTTATTCTTCTGTTTAATTGACATTGTAAAAGTCAGCGGGCGAAGTACATACATTACTTCTTCGTGATATTTTCTTTGTTATATTTAATTATGTCCTTAAAAGGAAGAATAATTCATAGCCAAAGCCGAGAAATCATTTTCAATGTATATTCTATTTTGAAAAAAGATGAAACAAGTAGCAAACTTATCGAACGAGTCGCTGAAGCTACAGGTGTTTCACCAAGTAGTGTTTAGCAAATTGTGAAAGAAAGTGCTAATAAGCCAGAAGGAAGCAAACTCAGTTCACCTCAAAAACGACTGCATAAGAAGCACCCTAAAACAACTGTGGATGAGTTTGATGAAAGAATTATCCGAGACATCATGTATAAATTTTCGGCCATCCACAAACGGAGACCAACGTTGAAAGCAGTGTTTGAAGCTGCCAAAAACGACGGAGTTAATTTGAGGGGACAACTGACAACTTTCCGAAAAATTATTTATAATTTGGGTTTCCGGTGGAAAAAAACTGTAGATAACAGGAAGTTGTTGGTTGAAAAAACCGACATTAGATTGAAGCGCACGACTTTTTTTAAAAACGTGGAAAAAAATTAAAGATAAGGGTAAGTATCTGTTTATGTGATGTATTTAGAAACGAGGATATTTCTGTCGATTAATCTCCTAACTATTGCAAAAATTATCTTATTATCTATTGCGAAAATTATCGTACAAATAAGTTTTTTTTATAGGTAGAAACATTGTATACAGTGATGAAACATATTCGCATAGTTCACTTGGGATGACGGAACGGACAAGAATTTAAAATCACCAATATCAAAAGGCCAGAGATTGATAATTGTACATTGTAGAGGAAAAAATGGCTTTGTACCAAATGCTTGCTTATTATTTAAGTCAGGTTTAAAAACAGGCGATTACCACGATGATATGAACCACCAAAACTACAAGAAATGGCTAAAAGAACAATTATTGACGAATTTGGAAGCAAATTCAGTTTTGGTGGTTGATAATGCGTCGTATCACAATGTTCTTCTTCAACCAAATCCAACATCTGCTTGGAAAAAATAAATATGCAAAATTGGTTGACTGCAAGGAACATATCTTTTAATCCCAAGGAAACAAAGCCAGAATTGTACCAAAAAATTAAGCTGAATAAACCAGTACAGCAAAACTATGTAATTGATTCATTAATGGTAAGTCATGGTCACACCGTGTTACGTTTACCACCGTATCATCCAGAACTCAACCCTATAGAGAAGATATGGGCGACACTCAAAAATCACGTAGCTGCTACTAATGTAACTTTCAAAATGGGTGATGTTTGGAAATTGGCGGAAAAAAAATTGAATAACATTGGAGTTGAGGAGTGGAAAAATATATGTGCTTATGTAGTAAAGACAGAAGAGAAATATATGGGGCGAGAGCATATTATAGACAATGTACAGGAACTTATTATAAGGGTGAATGAGAATAGTGACAGTAACGATAGTGAATTTGGTTGGTTTTCAGATGATGAAAATCAAAATGAAGACCATGACTTAGGCTGTACACCAATAGTGCAATAGTACAATAATGGAAATAAAATCCACCGAGGGAGTAGAAGATAAGTCTAGGTAAGCAATTAAATACATATCTTTAAGAGTGTTTAGCGTAACAAAGAAACAATACTTTATTAATTTTTGAATTTTAAACCCTGAGATAAATAGCTGAACGAATGATAGAAACATGGCGGTAGATGACATCTGCCCGTCATGCTCTCAAAATTTTCTTGTGACTAAGAAAGAAGTTAAATGTGATTTGTGCAAGGTTGTTTACCATCCACAATGCGCAAAAATTAAAGACCCAGTGCACAAAGGAATTCAAGACAACGAAAGTGTTTTCTGGTTTTGCGAAGCATGTGTACCTATTATCAAGGACAAACTGAACACACCGAAAATAGTTAAAGATCAATTCAATCTTCCATAGATAAACCACTTGGTCAAGGAAATCAGTCTGCTGAAGACATTGAATAAAGAAGTAATGGATAAAAATATACTCGTAAAAGAATATAATTCATTATTAAAAAAAGAGATTTTGAAGTTGGAAACATCGTTAAACAATAACAAAGTTTCTATTCCGAATACTAAGAAAGTAGTCCTAAAGCAACTTGACACAGGAACTACGTATTCGGCACAAGTCAATAAGCATCATATGTCAAAGGAGAACATAACCACATCAAACCAAAACATAAACAATCTCGAACAACAACAACTATCGTTGATGAGTGAGATAATTAATATCAATACAGATGCAAAAGAACCCAAAGCACACAGTGAGAGCATGCCTCGACAGACAACAAATAAACGTGCTACCCGAAAAGCAATTCGTATCGGTAACGCACCTGCCAGCACCACTATTCAAGAATCAAATAATTTCAGCGGCGTGGATAAAAAAGTGTGGCTTTTCTTATCCAGAATTCAACCGCAAGTTACCAAAAAAAAATGTTACTCAACTTTTGAAAAGTAAACCAGGCATGGAAGATGGAAATTTCGTAGTCGAAGAATTGGAGATTAAGAGAAAAGAGACAAAATGTTTCAAAATAGGAGCAGACTACAATTTAAAAGAAGAACTATATGCAACCACTTTCTAGCCGCGGGGCGTACAATTTGCAAGATATTTCTTTCTAAGAGAAAACCGTACTCAAAATTTTCAAACATCCAAGTGAACAGGAAAGACAGCCTGCAAAACCATCAAGAGAGCCCCCCTACAACTTTTAAAATCTTAATGATGCATCATAACATCAAAACGTCCAGTCGCTTGGTAATAGTTTTCACGTCATAGACAAGCTTGTTAATGATGAAAAGTGCCTTTGTTTTGCAATAACTGAACATTGGAAGTGCCAAAACGAGTTAAAAGCTTATGTTTTCGAAAATTTTAACCTAGTGTCCGCATTTTCACCTAGTGTCTGCATCAAAGGAGCGCACGGAGGTACTGCCGTGTACTGCAAAAACTCTTTAAAAGGCAAAGCTCGGGATGATTTTACTCGCTTGTCTGTCCCATACATATTCGAGTGCTCCGGAATGGAAGTGTACGTCGATCAAAGTAAATTCGTAGTGTTGAGCATATATAGGATTCCTTCTGATACTGTAAATGTTTTTAATGTTTTTTTTTGAAAAGCTAAGTGTCATATTAGACAAATTACTCACGGAAAAGGTGGACCATGTTTTGGCTGGAGATTATAATATTGATATGGCATCGAATAATTCAAAAAAAGCTTCTTTTGAAGACCTCTTAAGTAGTTTTAAAACAAAAGCTACAGTGAGAGACTTCACAAGAATTACAATAAATTCTCAAACATGTGTAGACAATATATTAACAAATATTGATCAGGTTAACATCAGAGTTATAAATTCAATGGTGTCTGACCACACCGCTCAAACACTTAGTTTTCCAATAGAAACACAAAAGGTCTCGAAATCCAAATGTACAAAACGTATGAGAATTTTCAACGAAAAAAATATTAAAACATTTTTATGCTTTTTAGATAATCAATCATGGGAAGGTATAGAGAAAATTCCGGAAAATCAGGTCAATGAGCAGTGGAATCTTTTTTCTACTATATACAAATTACAATTCAATATTGCATTTCCTTTTAAAGATATGGTTTCAAAGGGTAAGGTAGGCCGTGTACCAAACTCGCCTGAAGTGATAACAGCAAAGAAAAACCTAGATATATATTACACAATCAGTCAGGTAAATCAGACTTATAAAAATAAATATTTATTGTATATAAATATCAAATCAAAAGTCCTAAGTATAGTTGTGGATATGATAATATTACAAGTCCAGTTCAGTATATTTTTAATAATTCTTTTAAATATGGCATTTTTCCTGACAAATTAAAGACCGCTTTAGTAAAACTTCTACATAAAAAGGGCGACACTCAAGATCTTAAAAACTATAGACCGATTAGTATGCTAACAACATTTGCAAAGTTTCTGGAAAAAATTATGTTTAATAGGTTATATAATTTTTTCAATAAATTTAAAATCTTTCATCCCAGTCAACATGGCTTCTTGAAGAAGAAAGAAATAAACACAGCCATCTTTGAATTCATTGAGTCGATATTAAGTGCATTGGAAAATAGGGTTACACCTTGTGGTATATTTCTTGATTTGAAAATGGCGTTCGACTGTATAGATTCGAAGACACTATCAGAAAAACTTGAGAGATATGGTATACGTGGTAATGTACTGAAATGGTTTAAAAGCTACCTTGAAGATCGAACTCAATTTGTTGTTCTTAATCAGAATAAAATCTATAATTCAAATATTCTTCAAATCTTAAGTGGAATTCCACAAGGTAGTATTCTTGGTCCATTGCTTTTCATTATTTACATTGGAGACTTTCCTAATATTTTTCCAAATGGTATACACAAGATAATAAATTATGCAGATGATAGCAATCTTTTACTTAGATGTCAAAACTTAAGTCATCTACGAGTTGAGTTTCAGTGCTATCTGCAACTTGTCGAAAATTGGTTAGTGTCAAATAAACACTTATTGAATGTAGGTAAGACGGACTGCATTATTTTCAAAACAACTCTTTCAAAGCTTATTTTTCCTCAATCGATTTTATATAATAATAACAGTTTAATAATAAATAATACAACCAAATGTCTTGGTATCAATATAGATAGTTTGTTAAATTGGAACGAACACATAAGTGGGTTAAACACACGTCTTAACTCAATTATATATTGTTTCAGAGTACTCAGAGATACGTTAAATCTAGATTCTCTTAAAATACTGTATTTTGCAAATTTTCAATCCATTCTAAAATTTGGAATAATTGCGTGGGGTAACTGTTCACGAATGCATAGTACGTTTAGTTTGCAAAAAATAGCGTTAAAAACTATACTGCGTTTGCGTTACGGTGAATCCAGCAGAGGACATTTTAAAAAACATAAAATACAAGGTGGGTCAAAAGAAATCACCCTATGGGAAGATGCTCTCATTTTTGCAAATGGCCGCAAATGTAAAATCTATTTTGACTTTTGTGGACTAAACAGATGTAAAATAAAGTGAACATGCCATAAATTGCTATACTCCTCAAGAACGCGGAATAATTGTTTCGATTTTTTTGCGCAACAATTCGTCTGTGGTGTTGGCTCAGCGTGAATTCCGCCGCCGATTCCCCGGCCGTCCGCCACCGACTGCACCAACACTGCGCGGTTTGGCCTCCAACCTTGAAGAGCACGGGACCACACGTGACGTTGCCAAGAAAAGCCGGCCCCGGAGCGCCCTTTCTGTAGAGAATATCGCCGCTGTGGCCAAGGATGTCGAGATGTCGCCGGAAACATCGACCAGACGCCGTGCCTCGCAATTAGGCATCAACCAGTCGTCCCTAAGGAGAATTTTAGTCAAAGAGCTGCACATGTTCCCGTACAAAGTGCAGACCGTGCATCAACTGCTGCCTGCTGACCGCCAAACGCGCGTAAACTACGCCCAAGCCATCCTCAATCTCGACAACGAAGTGGACAATTGTTCGACCAAAATCATAATGAGTGATGAGGCTCATTTCCACCTCAGCGGGTGCGTGAATAAACAAAACTATCGTTTCTGGGGCACCGAGAACCCACGTATCATCCACGAGGAGCCATTACACCCGCTCAAAGTTACGGCATGGTGTGCTGTTCACGCAGGAGAAGTCATCAGGCCTTATTTTTTTAAAGACGCCGGGGGCCAAACGACTACTGTGAACGGCGTGCGCTACAGGTTCATGTTGACTGACTTTTTTGCCGCAATTGAATCAATTGGGACTGGAGGACATGTGGTTCCAACAGTACGGTGCAACGGCGCACACTGCCCGAGCCACAACCAATATTCTGATGGCAGCGTTTCCGGGTCGCCTCATCTCTCGTTTTGGCGATTTGCACTGGCCCGGCAGATCGCCCGATTTAACCGTTCCAGACTTCTATTTGTAAGGTTTTTTAAAGTCCCGTGTTTACGTAAACAAGCCCGAGACTCTGGAAGCCCTCAAGGACAATATTCGACACGAGTGCGAGAATCTGTCGCCCGAAGTTCTGGCACAAGTGATGAAAAATGCCATAAAACGAGCCCGTATGGCAATCAATTGTGCGGCGCCCATTTGACCGATATCATCTTCGCAACTTGACCAATAAAATTCCAAAGCTTCATATATACATAATCAAAAACCGAATCAAAGTTTTTCATTTAGAAAAGAAATGAGAGGCAAACAACATCGGATGACTTCTTTTGACCCACCCGTTACTTACCACAAGTGCCTTATATATTTTCGAATGCCTGTTGCTCTTGTTTAAAAACAGAGAATATTTTGAGGATTGTGTAAAAATATCTAACTCTACTAGGAATATCTTTTATATTTACCCAAGACATTCATTAACTCTTACAGAGAAAAATACTAAATACATGTGTATCAAATTTTTTAATTGCTTACCATAACACATAAAGAGCATTCAAAGGTTTACACAGTATAGAAAGGCTATACACTATCTATTAGTCGATTTGGAACCATATAATACAAAAGAATATATTGAAATTATACACAAATAGCTCTACCGGCTCTCTCTACCTTCCTGGTGAATGTAAATTCGATTAAGCACAATTTACGGTGACTTCTGTTTTTGACTTATTTTGTATTCAGTATATGATAATTTGATTTAAGGTGTTAAGTTTATTTTTTGATTTTATGTACTTTTTATGAAACGAATAAATGAATATGAATATGAATGAATATGAATAGCTGGATAAATAGCTGAACGAATAGCGGAATAAATAGCTAAACGAATAGCTGAATAAATAGCTGAACGAATAGCTGAATAAATAGCTGAACGAATAGCTGGATTAATTAACTAAAATGGTAAGGTAATATAATATAGTAGTATAATATAAATGGTAATGTAATAATTAGATGAGTGGATAGGGGTAGCTGTAAGGCGAGGTGGAGGCCACACTCGGAATGTGTATTACAATTATTTTTTGAAGCAGGTTTTTTTTTGTTGATATAAAAATATAACAAATATCAATTTTTTATTTTTTTATTTATGGCTGATAAAATTTATTTATGATAATGGTCTTTCCCGCTCCTTCTCTTGCTCCTCTAACGCCTCTTCCTCGTCCCACTCCTCTTCCTCTTCTTTCTCTATTACTGCCCATTTCTCTCTGGTTTTCTCTTCCTCTTCCTTCTCTATTTTGAGCGCCTGCTCGCCAATCTCTTCCATTAATTTCCCCCTCTGTTTCATTTATATTGAAATTTGTTTTATTTGTATTTCTTTGTCTTCTGATTAATTTTTATACTTATCTTATCTTATATTTATAAGTATCCTGGTAAATATGGAATTGCCATACCATGTTCAAAATTTACAATTTTTTTAAAAAAAAATTGTTTATCATGGTAGTACAAATTCGCAATCTAATTTTTTCACGTATCGGGCAACTATGCCTATTTGTCAATATTTTTTATACTTAGATTTTATGAAATACAGCCAGATGACTGAAAAGTTTTTGGTAAAGAATGAAATTAAAATATTGTGTTGGAAAAATATTACGATTTAAATGCTTTTAAAAAACGGACTTTGACTCGTGAACTATGTTTTTATAAGTTTGCAACCAGCAAATCTTTTATTGCGAAACATCTGCCTAAACCTGCTCACCACATCCCGCAGATGCAGGAGAAACTTTTGTCGAGCGATAGAATCGCCTTAAGCCGGCCCTGTCACAATTCTAGCAGCCTGTGCGGACAGTAGTTTATGTTTTCATGTTTCACTTCATTATTATTTAGCGGAACCTCGCGCATTTTTTTTCAAGAACACAGTCACGAGGAACCGAGTTGACTTTAATAAATATTTTATTTTATGCAAAAAAACACTTCAATTGCTACCAAATATTTTAGACCATATTTGTTTGGTCGAAAATTCAATATAATTACTGACCACCAACCACTTCAGTGGTTGTTCTCACTAAAAGAACCAAATTAAAAATTGTTTAGATGGCGAATTAAGTTAGATGACCTTGACTACAACATCATTTACAAAAAAAGGCAAATTAAACACGAAGGCAGACGATTTATCTTGCATAGAATTGCATTTAAATAAAACTCTTAATGAAATAAACAATACTGAATTAGACAACATTTCCACAAAAGCTATAGCTGACGGACTTTTAGACATTAATGATATTGAGGACGATATCTTAGACGACGGTTCCATTATACACACAAACGTTGACGAAGACCCAATAGTCGGAATACCAATATCAGAATCGCCTGTGAATTATGGTAAACATCAAATAATTATTGATTCAGTATTACATTCTCCAACTACACCAAAAATTACACTGTTATTTGAAAAAAAACAGAGATTTAATATCCAAATATCCCAAAATCAATTTGAGAACGATGTCATTACCTTTATTCAAAATTATGTCGCCCCAAATATTCAATATTACTTATATTTTGAAAAAGATGATTTGTATGAACCATTTTCGAACGTAATACAAAGCAATTTTAAATACCCATTATTAAAACTTATAAAGTGCAACTCAAAACTGATAGACGTTACAAACAAAAACGATAACCCGGAAATAATACAAAATTATCACGAAAGCAATACTAATCACAGAGGAATTGAAGAAACAGAACAACGAATCAAAAAGCAATACTATTGGTCCGATTTAAAGAAATCAATTCAATCTTATATAAATGACTGTGAAATTTGTCAACAAAGTAAGTATGAACGACACCTGGTTAAAATGAAATTTAACATTACTCCCACAGCTAGTAAACCTTTTGAAATTATTCAATTAGATACATTTAGGCTAGAAAAACCCAAATGTTTAACTATAATTGATTTATTAATGAAATACGCACAAGCATATCCTATTAAATCTCTTAACTCTACAGAAATTATAAACAACAATAATATTTTTTACTTATCACGGAATTCTCAACCAAATTAATACCGATAATGGTACCGAATTCTAAAACGGCGTACTGACTGAAATCTACATAAAATAAAATTGCACTTTTGTTCGCCAAATCACCCCCAATCAAATGGTTTAATAGAACGATTACACTCTACAATGATCGAACACGTAAGGCTGTTAAATACGCAAGGATTTCTAAAAACACAATCTAAATGAAAATGATATATGCTATTTTAGCATACAATAACTCGATTCATTCAACCACAAAATTCAAACCAATTGATATTATCAATGGACACATAGATAGCGAGAATCCATTTGATATGGATTTTAATAAAATATTACTAAGTAATTATATCAGTGATCATAAACAAAGAACTGAGTTGATGTATAGTATATTAAATCGAAACCTCATATACAATAAAGAAAAATTAATATCCAAATTAAATAAAAGGCGAGATGAACCCAATTTATTCCAACCTAATACGAAAACTTTTGTGAAAAAACACGTACGGCAAAAAACTGCCAATATATTTCATAATCAGACAATTCTTCAAACCATTGATGAAAATTTAAAAACTGTTAAAACTACTAATCAAAATAAAATACATATGGATAACTTGAAACGCCCCGCTAAAACAACTTATGATTTCAACAAATGAATATCTTTGTTTCAGGCTGCCATTTGTACTTGGAATGCAAGACAAAATATCCATAACCAACTTAGAAAACAACTCCGGCCTAGTAGCACTAAAACTAGGAAAAGCAAAAATTCAACAATACACACATACTTTTATACACAACCTTGATTTGAACCCTCTGATTTCCCAGATCAATAAACTTCATAATCAGACAAGTACTTTAATTAAAAACACCAAAATATGACAAATTGATTGCCCAAATTAAAAGTAATGAAAATAAATTATCTGAAAACATAAAAAAGCAAAATACAATCTCAATGGATATTGTCAATTAATTTAATTCTACTATTCAACAAATATCACATAATAAAAATATATTACAAACTAAAGTCGAAATAATTGCCCACATTGCCGAACAGAGTATAAATAAAGAAAGTGCCGCTTTTGCTAAAGACATTTTGAACGAAATCATAAATATGTACCAAGTAATAAATTCAATTCTACAGGATATTGAAAATTCTATTGCTTTTTCTAAATTAAAAACTATGCATTAATAACATTAATAATTGTTCAATCCGTATTTTTGATGCAACTGCAATTCCCATACGAATTGCAATCTTGCATTGTTAGCAAATTAGTTAAGTACATTTCAATAATTGTAATTTAGAATTAGATTCGTTTTGTACTTACAATAGAATAGATCGTTATAATTATAAATATATTAAATAAATCCATTTAAATTTAAAAATACGTTTTACTAAACATAAAATTCATGACCGAAAAACGTTTTACTGACGCCAAACATGTTTAGTATGTTTTGTAGTTTTTATTGATTTATCAAAACATAATCTTCCGAATACAACTCGAGAGTTTCTTAAATTAGTAAATAATTTGACAAATAATTACTCATACTTGTTGCCATGTGGCAACAGACACAGGAGCCCAAGTGGCAACAAGTTTTCGCAATTCTGTCAAATTATTTTCAATTTATTTTCACTCTCTTGTTATACCCAGCCATCATAAATTATATTGATCCACTCTTACTCTGAATTCAGAAAAGTATGCCTTTGCTTATATCACCCTTTTCAAATACATCTGTCAAAGTTTGTGTAGTTAAATGTTAAAGTTAAAGCTAGTTAAATCAGAGATATTCTTCTTCCCGTGAGAACTACAGTTAGAGTGCAATACACATGGTTTCCAATTCGAAACCAATATTTTATATTTTATATTACTCATATTTTAAATGCTTACAAATTGTTTTACCTTTAGTTCACACTCAGTTTTCAATGTTTACCTTTTTAATATTTTTTTATGTTTAAGTTTTTATGTTTTTTTTATGTTTAGTAATTAGTCTTGATTAAGAATTTGTTAAATTAACAACCAATTCAATTATAAATAAATTAATTTAAAAACGGAATTTTACTTTAAATTTTATACTTATAAAATTAGCTACCTACGATTTAGAAAATTAAAATAAACAACTAATATTTTGTAAAATGTGTATATTCAAAAATAAAAAGCCAAATTATATTAAGTGTGTGAAATGTCCCCCGCCTTGTTCAATGTACAAGTTTATGCGTCTTTTCATGTTATCGAATGAATTTTGCAGAAATCTTGGCGTTATCGTTGAACATTCTTCAACAATTCTTTGTTGTAGTTCTTGCAAATTATTTATTGGGATTTTAAAGATTCGATTTTTTCAATAAGTAAACACCAAATAGTCCATGATGGTCAAACAAGGTGACGTCGGAGGAAACTCAATTTGACTGCGTAAACTTATTAATCTGTCATTAAAAACTCACACCAGAAACGCAATAGTTTCGGGTGTCGTATGTGCAGTTGCACCATCCTGCTGAAAAAAGCCATGCTGAAGCTCATCATCATGTAGTTGTTGAACAAATTCGGCCAAAATATTGTTCCTATATCACTCTACATTGACGGTGAAATTGAAAAATATGGGTCTAATTATTCTTCTTCGAGAAACTGCTATCCAAACACTAATTTTCTGCGGATGTAGCGGAATTTCAACAAAATAATGAGTTGATGTATCTCGAAAGATGAAACCAGGCTTCGTCAGAAAAAAATTGTGAAGTCTAGTAGATTGTCATTGACTAAATTATTAGCAAACCGCTGGCAGTATGCAAGATGTCTGGGTTGGTCTGTCGGCAAAAAAGCTTGATATAGGATTCAATCTTGTATGAATGCATGTGCAAATTCTTCTTTAGAATCTTTTGGCATACTACGTAAAAGAATCCAGTGTGTTGTGAGAGTCGGCTTAAAGATGTTGTAGGGTTATGCTCCACAATCTGACTAACTTCATTCACCACTTCTTCTGTGCAAATGGTTGGCCTACCAGCGCCTTTTTTATGCAACACAATTCCAGTTTTCCAAAACACACTAACGCACTTTTTGAGACACGCACAAAAATCATTTCGAATTACTGCTAGTCTGGAAAGCGGTCTTGAAAATCAACAAAACCTAAATTTTGATGATAATCCTAAATTCCTTTAACTAGCACACCAGTTTGAAAATACGCTTCAATCATAAATATTCTATGTTTTGTGGTGAAAATCATAATTTGAAAACTGCTTAAACTGTTGCATAATGAAAATAATAAATTCAAGCAAAGTTTGATATTTCTGAAATGTTGACAATCACGGATGTCATTTAAAAACGATGAAATGAGCTACGACATACGTTTCTGAATTCAGAGCAAGAGTGGATCAATACAATTTATGATGGCTCGGTATTACTACTGATTAATAAACACCTCTGTAAATCAACCAATCAAAATTGTGCATTCGGTTTTTGTTGCCTACCAACTTGCCATTTACAGCTAGTAAAAAGTTAGCTTAAATTTTCAAATCGAATAATACACGATATTTTTAAAAAGTAGGCCTTGAGTTTGACTTCTTTAAACGAATTTGGTTTGTCAGAACCGAAAAGTAAGCAAAAAGCCAAATGAATGTATAGAATGTTTTGGATGCGCTTCCAAAACTGTAATTATAAATGCAGTTCAAAATAGTGTACCGAAATCTACTATTCAATTGCGAACCTTAATTTGGAAACAGTTTGAGGTATTTTTCAAAACTAAAATAATAAAGTGGTTTCGTTTGAGTTCTTTATTAATCTTCCTAAAATACACTCGAGATTCAATTTTAATCAGGATAATTTTATTTTAAATTTACTCATAGTTTGTTGCTTTGAAAAAAAAACAAAAAAGAAAATTCTCTTGTTTTTTTCTGCTTGAGATATTTCCATAGCAACAAACCATTCGTATTAAAATAAAAGTATCCGATTAAAATTATATCTCTTGTGCATTTACCCCCAAAAATCGCACCATACTAATTTACGACCAATAAAAACGTTCCATTTGAATAAATTACCATGGTAACAACAAATTTTTTCGGAAATTTTATCTTACTACACCAAGCAGTAGAAAATTTCAGTGGAAATTTTTATGTCAAAACAAATGTCAAAATAAATATTTTTGTAAATTATAATTTAATTAGAACTAGATACAAAAAAAATAAGTAAACTAAAAAAATTAAACTGACTCCAAACTGAAGATTTTCTTCGTTTAGTATTGTTTGGTACCGTATCTTCCACAGCTTTATCTATTGTATCCAATGACTGTTTTACAAACCGCGACATTTTTTACTTTAATAGATTCAGTATTTTGTTTTCAACAATCGGTGCATAGATACGCAATTCTAATTGCAACTTGATTAAAAAATAACAAAAACTTTTTTGAATTTTGATCAATTTTACTTCTCTCGTAGAGGAAGTATTGTATTCATGAAAAAAAAAAAGTTCTCCAAATTTCCCTTTTTTCTACTTTATAGAATGCGTAGATTACGAAAATCATATTCACTAATTTCCGTCTGTCGGTCTGTCTGTCGGTCTGTTCGTTTATTTAAACCGCTATATTTTGGAATCTACTGACCCGATTAAAGCAAAATTTGCGTCCTTTTTTTCTACCCGCCCATTGATTGGGTCAAAGAAAAAAAAATAAGGAAATTCTTAAGGACCTGCGCATTATTGGCCAAAAACATGCCAAAAAAAGCATAATCGGTGCATCCACTTAATCTTCTAAAGTTGCAGACCGATTTTGACCAAATATTGAACATATATTTCGTGTATACCTCAAGTGGTGAATGCTTTAAAAAAATCTGGAGTTTTTTCAAGGGTTGACTTTTTATTAAGGGTTGAAAGGTCAAAAAGTTGTAAAAATGCATAATTTGTAACGTGAATACCTGCCAGGAGGAACATTTTATATGAACCAAATTTGCCATATATATTAGGAATACATTGGAGAAAATGCTGGTAAAAGTTTCATCCTCTAAAAATAAGCCCTTGTGACCTGTTGGTTCTTTAAATTAATTGTTCAAAAATTGACAGTGTTTTGATTCGTATATTGTAGTGAGTAATGACTCTTAGCTGACCAGTAATACATTCACCCCACCTACGCGTATATTGACGGGAGCAAGGACTCATGCTTGGCTTGGCTTGCGGTGTCCTTTTCGGTCTGAGACGCTGTCCTGCTAAGATCGTAATAACATATTTTGCTACATTTTTCGCGAATTTTGCTTCGTCCATTAGTGCTCTAGCCTTCTGCAACCTGTTAAGAACCTTAATGGTTTCGTATTGACCTGGTCTTCAGGTAAGTCTCGGATTTGTTGTACTTTATTTGGTCGTTTGTTTGGCTGCTTTTGCTTACTGCGTAGTTCGCTCCGCACCGCGTGTCTCTAACCGCTTTTTTTATGCATGTTGCATTTTCAGGTTGTGGTAGTTATAGTACGCTTTGTAAGATTTGGAATAAATATCTTTTGTAAGCTTGCTGTTTTGGGAAATAAAGAAATTGAAGAAAGTTTGTTCGTTTTTGTTGGAATTCTGCCGCCCTACTCACTACAACTTTGGCGCCCAACGAGGGGCAGAATTCACAAAAATGTCAAGAACACCTTCTCGATCAGATCCAGCTGCCAATCGGTATCCATTGCGGTCTAAAAAGCAAGATGAGACTGGAGTTAGCCAGCCACGCCGCAGGACTTTGTCACCTACTAATGCTGAAGGCGGTTTGGGCTGGGCATTGCCGCAACCAGACGAATCAGCTTTACCACTAGGACCTGTTCTACGCTCGCCTGGGTTATTGACAACCGCAAATGACCAACCTGGGAGACCTCAACAGTCCTATGTGGCCTCGACAACAGTAATGATGCCGTTCGCTGGCGGAAGCATTTCAGCGTACCATATGGCACCGCAAAAGGGCGCTATACCAAAGCTGAGAAGGCCAAAATTATCTGGTAGTGCTGCACCACCTCCAGTGGTTTCAACTACATCGCTGCCTTGGCCTATACCAGCGGTGCAAGCATCCAGGTTTGACGCCTCAAACTTCACTGGTAAGAACGTTCCACCTCCTATTTTTTCAACTATGTCGCAGCCTTTGCAAATGCCGGGACCATTTGCACATAGCTTGGGTGTAGCTAATGATTTTGGTCAGTCAAACTTTACGACCAGTGGGGTTAATGTTATGCCTAGTTCGTACCACCAGCCAGTATGTGATGTAGATTTTAAAGACACTTGGCAAAGATACCATGGTATGGTAGTTGATTTAAATAACCCGTATGTTCAGCATAGCAGTAATTTGAATTTTAATAATGTCATTCCAAACCAAACTAGCAACTATCAACGCACTGTTCCATTGCCTCAACAAACAAATAACAGTGTTGGGTGGCCATCAGCCGCAGCTTTGTCGTTAACAAAGATGAGTAAATTTTTGCCCGAGTTTGATGGAACAGGGACGTTGCATGCTGTTGAGTTTTTAGAGTCGTTAGAGAGCGTGATTGCGGGACAGAATGCTACGCTCAATGATATAATCATGTTTTTGCGTCACTCCTTCAGAGGGCCAGCGAGGCTTTGGTTGCAGGCCATGTGGCACACGTTTGCCAATTATAACAGTTTCAAACAAGCATTCCTAGACCAATACTGGAGTTTTGAAAAGCAGATGCAGGTCAAGTTTGAGCTAGAGTCCGCCAAATATACCCAGGGATCGTATGTTGAATATTTTTTAAGGTACACAGCTAAGGGTCGCTACTTGCAGCCGCCCTATCCCGAAGAGTTTCTAATAGCGGTCATAGCTCGACATTTTCCTCCCAATATTTCGTCTTGTCTTGTTGGGAGTCGTTCAGTCTTTGAGGCGCTGCAGAGGCTTCGTCAGGCAGACTATTTTCACAGTGGCCGGAATTCGTTGACTTTTCCAGTTAAACCTGCTTATAATGCTAATGCTTCTCGTTTCGAGCCCTCTACAGGACCCCCGGCCCATAACTTTCGTAGGCGCGAATTTAATAGGCCCACGGTCGAGAATAAAGTTTCCAGTTTGGAACTGGAACAGGAGGTTGACAATTGCAATAAACTTTCGTTTTCGGGAAACGAGGAGCATCTCCAGTTGTAGGTCCCCAATTGGAGATGTCGCACAGTTATTCAGACGGGACTAATTTAAGAATCAATATTTTAAATAACCCAAGTGCCGATTTAATGACCGAATGCGACTATGATCACGGCTTACCCTTAAATAAGTCGCCAACAATTAGCATTAATATCGCTAATTTTAGTCAACCGGCGTTAATTGACACGGGCAGCGAAGTCACCGTCGTTTCTCAAGCGGTTTGGGATTTAATTAAAGAAACTTGTCCAGAAATCCCAATTTTTCCCGTGTCGGGCGTTCGGGTGTCTGGGGCTTTTAAAGCTAAACAGCGTCGGGTAACCCACCAAATTTTACTGCCTTGTAAAATCGGTTCGTTAGAGTTTCGATTTGAGTTTTTGCTCATCCCTGATCTAGTCTACCCTGTTATCCTTGGTGTAGATTTTTTACGGGTTTTTGAAACCAAGCTAGATTTAAGTGCAAACCAAATTCACTTGTTTTCCGGGGGTACTTGGCACTCGGCCGTGCTTATAAAACCGCTTCATGATTTTGTTCCTCCAGAACCTCCACGTTTTCGAACCATGGCCGTAAACCATGGTCAACCGCGTCGGGTGAATATTCCCTTAAAGGAAAGGGCCCAGAATTTTTTTGAAATAGTCAGCAAGACGGAGCTGTCAAATACAGATCGTAACCGGTTGGAAAATCTTCTTTGCGAATTTACTAGCGTTTTTTCGGATAAACCGGGACTTACCAACGAATACATTCACGAAATACATCTGGTGGATGAACGGCCTTTTCAACATAAGCCGTACCCTATCCCATTTGCGCATCGCGCGGCCGTGCAAAGTGAGATTGACAGTATGGTTAAAAATGGCATAGTCGAACGCGCGAATACACCATACTGTTCACCTTTAGTAACCGCAGTCAAAAAAGACTCTACCGTGAGAGTGTGTCTCGACGCCAGGGCCCTTAATAAGGTTATGGCGGCAGACATTGAGCAACCGCGGCCCATTGAGGATATAATTCGTAGTTTGCATAACGTGCGGTACATGACGTCACTTGATCTGACAAATTCCTATTTTCAGGTGCCTATTCGTCCTCAAGATAGAAAATATACTGGGTTTTTGCATAACAACAAATCGTACCAATTTCGCGTCTTACCTTTTGGGTTAAAAACGGCAGTGGCCTCATTTACTCGTTGCATGGACCTTGTTTTAGGACCCGAGTTACGTTCTTTTGTCATCCTCTACGTAGATGATCTTTTAATCTGTTCGGAAACTTTCGATGAGCACTTGTACCGGTTGCGGCGCGTATTAGGTCGTCTCAAAGACGCGGGATTTACGTTGCGACTAACAAAATGCAACTTTCTGCGCACAGAGATGGTATTTTTGGGCTATGTTGTAAATGGAAAAGGGGTTAGACCAGACCCTGATCGGGTTCAGGCCATTCGTGATTTCCCGGCCCCTAAAAATGTAAAGCAACTACAGGCGTTTTTGGGCCTGTCTAGTTTCGATCGATCATTCAGCGAGAAATTCGCCACCCAATCGGAACCATTGGTAAAACTTTTACGAAAACAGACCCGTTGGGTATGGGATAAACCACAGTCTCAAGCTTTTGAAGAACTCAAAGGGCTTTTAGTTGCTGAGACATTCTTATGGCACCCTTGTTTTGACGAACCGTTTTATGTTCAAACAGATGCGAGCGACGTAGGGTTGGGCGCGTCTTTATACCAGATTCAAAACGGTAAAAAACATAGTATAGCGTTTGCCAGTCGTTTGCTAATAGATCGCGAACGGAATTATAGCATTCCGGAAAAAGAGGCTCTTGCGGTAGTATGGGCTCTGCAAAAGTGGCGTGTTTACCTTTTAGGTCGACGATTTACAGTACGCACAGACCACCGGAGCTTATCGTATCTGTCCACATGTCGGTTACTTTCAGCGCGCATCACCCGTTGGGTCTTATCCTTGCAGGAGTTTGATTTTGGAATTGAATATATTCCCGGCCGCTATAACCTAGTTCCAGACATACTTTCGCGTCACCCCCCAATTAGGTTTCCGACCCCGTCAGATAAATCGTTTCTAGTTTTAGCGACTTCTCAGTCTACGGTGCTCCAAGACGAAATGGCAAACATAGCGGACGCCCAAAAACTAGATCCTAAATTGGAGGCCATCCGAAAATCCCTTCAGGATAGAGGGACGCATGTTAATGATTTATCGGGCTTTTCAGTTCGGTTTGCTGTTCACCAGGATGTTTTGTTTAATCTGCTCGGTGGAGATGTACGCCCGGTAGTTTGCGTGCCAGCAGCGTACGTGCCAAAATTTGTCCAGGTTTTCCATGAGCGTTTTGGACATTTTGGGGTTTCTAAGACTTGGCAAGCCCTCAAACGAGAATGTTGGTGGCAAAACATGCAGCGGGACATTAAGAAGGGAATTGCGGGCTGTCACGTCTGCCAGGTTGCCAAACACTCTCGCTTACAACGCCCGGAGTTTCAGCCAATAATACCATCAGGCCCGGGCGACCTATTATCGTTGGATTTGTTTGGGCCGTTGCCTAAATCACGGTCGGGTGCTACTTTTTTGTGCGTTTGTTTGGACGTATTTACGAAGTTTGTGACGTTATACCCGTTGAAACGCGCTACGACCAGATCGATTTTGAACCGTCTAGAAAAGCATTATTTTCCAACGTACGGGGCCCCCAAGACTCTGCTTACCGATCATGGTACGCAGTTTACTGCTAAGGCGTGGTCCACTGCCCTTCGTGCTGTCAACATAAAGCCGTCGTTCAGTTCAGTTCGTCATCCTCAAGCAAATCCAGTCGAACGAGTTATGCGCGAATTGGGCCGGCTTTTCCGTACCTATTGTCACGCACGACACACTCGCTGGGCATTTGAAGTAGATGCGGTAGCCGACTTCCTCAACAACGTGGTCCACCAGTCCACCGGTTTTGCCCCGGTAGAACTGCAACTGTCAAAACCCCCGCGTAGACTTCTGAAAAATATTGAGGGTTTTGGCTTTCCAGAAGACCAACATGACCAGCACGTTAAGCTCTTTTTAGCAAAGGAGAGTTTGATTTCTAGCTCGCATCGACGTGCCGCCAGTAGGCCGGTGAGGCCACCCCCGGTATATAACCTTGGTGATCTCGTGCTACTTAAAGCTAACCCGCTCTCGTCTGCGGTAGATGCAGTGACAAAGAAGTTTCTACTTTTGTTCGAAGGTCCTTACAAACTGAAAACCCGTTTGGCGGACCATACTTTTGTACTCGTGCACCCTTTGACGGAGGCTGAACGAGGACAATTTCACTCGAGTCATTTCAAGCACTATAATGCTGATGCTAAGGAGATTTAGTGACTCCTCAAGACCATCACTAAATCTGGGGGTGCAGTTGTAGTGAGTAATGACTCTTAGCTGACCAGTAATACATTCACCCCACCTACGCGTATATTGACGGGAGCAAGGACTCATGCTTGGCTTGGCTTGCGGTGTCCTTTTCGGTCTGAGACGCTGTCCTGCTAAGATCGTAATAACATATTTTGCTACATTTTTCGCGAATTTTGCTTCGTCCATTAGTGCTCTAGCCTTCTGCAACCTGTTAAGAACCTTAATGGTTTCGTATTGACCTGGTCTTCAGGTAAGTCTCGGATTTGTTGTACTTTATTTGGTCGTTTGTTTGGCTGCTTTTGCTTACTGCGTAGTTCGCTCCGCACCGCGTGTCTCTAACCGCTTTTTTGATGCATGTTGCATTTTCAGGTTGTGGTAGTTATAGTACGCTTTGTAAGATTTGGAATAAATATCTTTTGTAAGCTTGCTGTTTTGGGAAATAAAGAAATTGAAGAAAGTTTGTTCGTTTTTGTTGGAATTCTGCCGCCCTACTCACTACAATATGTCAACATAACCCACCATTTTCCATCAGTAATTCTATATATGTTCACATAATGAGTGACTAAAAATAATTTACGACCCTAACTACACACCCCCACCCCCCAAATATACAGTTTGAGTGATATAGATCGGATTTTCTTCATATTAGATTTCTACTATACATTTAAAACAGATTGACGAATAATCTAATTATAAATAATATGCGACCCTTATTTTACAACTTCAACCCTTAACATATCCTTTACTGTCAAAGTGCTCGAATTTCTTTCAAATTTGGTAGTAGTAATTTTAACTTATTTAACTTATCATTACTTAGTTAATTTAATTGAAATTAGGCTAGACCTACATTTTACAATTGTAACCCTAATACACCCCTCATAGTTAGAATTGTCAGATTTATTTAAATTTTAGTATATCAACGAGAGAAGTACTGTGGAATCTCATTTCCAGCAAATTTGTAAGTGTATTGGTCCGATTTTCTTACCGAATCTGCACTCGAGCATGAATTCATATCCTGTAAAATTTTTATCGCGCATTCCAACTACGTAATCGGGCCGTCGTGTTCCACTCGGGCCGATTAATACGTTGTTGAAATGCACTCAAAAAAAATTCCGGATAGAATTCATGCTCTTGTGAGATTACAAGTGAAAACATCCCTGAAATTCTGATTGGTTATTTCATTAAACGTAACTGGATATAGAATCATTACATTGGGCTTTAAGATGTTTGAATAAAATCAAGTTAACTTTGACATTTTGATAGTTTCTTAATTCAAGTTATAAAAATGTCAAAAAAAATTCTAATCGAATACCCTTCACATTGATAAATACACTGATAAAATGATACTTTGAAAATTGAACATTGATAAATACTTATAATTGACAGTTTCCTCAAGCACATTGCTGGCCGATAACAGACCTCCGCCTGCGGCGTCGGGCTTTTATTTAGCAATTCGAATTCGGGCTGTTATATTAGCAATTCGTTATTTGCAATTTCGAAAACTGTCCTGAATTATTTCTTATCAGTATTTATTAATAATCAGTATTCTTGGGATATTACTACTGAAAATTGTACTTACCGAGAATAAAAATAAAGTACATTCGTGAAATTAACCAAGCAATTGTAATAGTTAAATAATCCATATCATTTACAGGCTCATATCGACCATATCCAGCGTTATATATGATAAAACTACCATGATATATTGCACTGACGTACAAACCAAATGAATTATTAAGATTGCCATAACTAGAAAAATTAATAATATTAAAAAAAATTATATTAAATATATAAATACAAACTCATTGAATTTTGAAATATTTATTCCATTTAAAACAAACGCATTTTTATAGGGATTGAATGCTAACTTGATGAATAACAATAAGCAACAAGTTACATGCCAGAAGCAAAAAGTAAACAGCAAAACTGTTATTGTTAGATATTTGTAATACTTTAACTGAAAATACTGAAACAAAGAATACAATTATTTAACGTTAAGCCAAAATATAACGTTAACGTTATTTTCAAAGTAGTAACTACTAGCAGTATGCAAGATAAGTGAAAACTGTACTTAATAACATAGTTTTTCTAATACTATTTTAGAATAATAACATTCTTGAACTAATTTTAATTGGAGAATGTACTCATTCTGCAACGAGTGCAAGAATATTCATTCTTATACAAGTGACAGAATGACCACATGTGGCGCCATCTCATGGAAGTTGACGCAACATTAAGCTATTGTATTTTGATTAATGAATTATTCATTTAACTTATTAATTGTTGATATTAGTATGTAATATTATAATTCAATCAACTAAATCATTCATATTTAGAACCTTCTTTATAACATGTTATAAGTAATTTTGTTTATTAATACATTGTGGGTGTTAAGGCTATTATTTATAACCTTTCACCACTAATAGAACGATTATTTCAGTCCAATTAATACACTGGATGTAATGGTTTAACAAATCTTTATTGAATAGTGCAAATTACACTTTTACTAGAGTATTACAACTTCTTTTTCTTCGTTCTACCAAAGATCTCTTAGCGCCAACCCTTCGTGTCGGAAAACCGAAGCGCTCTGGTCACCACTGCGCGGGCGCAGACCCCACAGACTCCCCTCCTAGTGAAAACGAAATATTGCAATACATTTGACTACATATCGTAGAGTTATATAAATATCTGACAACGAAAAAAAAAATCTTACTCTAAATACAAAAATAATATCCATTCAAATGGACATGCGTTATAATAAATAACATAAACAACTAACTTTTGTCAGTTATCAATTTACTAATCTAAACATATGTATACCTATATCTAAATGAAAATATGAACAACCGTGAGCAACTGGCAAACAAGCTACAAAATGAATTAAAATCGTTTAAAATATTATTTACACCGTAGTGGGTGCAAAAGTAACTTTTTTGACATTTTTGCCAGCGTACGTTTTTAGTGTTGACTGGGGCAATGCTGTCGAGGCGTCAGGTGTCATTGTACAATTATTTTCTAAGTCATTTGGCACAAAAAAGGCAGGTTTCAACAGCTCGACTGCAACCGTTTTTAAAACGCCGTTGATCTCAATCTCGAAAACACGATCGGAAATGCGTCGAAAAATCTTGTGAGGGCCAGCATATGGACGCTCTAAAGATTTCCGAGTCATGTTCGGAATAAAGACGTGTGAGCAATCGTATAGGCTTTTAAAATAAAAAATTCGATTTTTGTGTTTGTGGGTTACCGGAACGGGTCGGACCTGGCGCATGAAATCTCGAAATTCCTCAATAAAAAAATTCGGATCCGGAACGATATCCTCAGGAAGAAAAAATTCTCCTGGTAGACGCAAAGTTGTACCAAACATAAATTCGGCAGGAGAAGCGTTTGTATCAGAGCGAATGTGACTTCTCAAACTAAGAAGAACCGTAGACAGCATACGGACCCAATTGCTATCAGCGTGGCACATGATTGAGGCTTTAAATACCCGATGCCAACGTTCAATTAGGCCGTTTGATTGTGGGTGGTACGGGGTCGTTCTAATTCGCTGTGTGCCGATTAATGATAATAATGCCTGGAATAGTCTCGACTCAAATTGCGAGCCTTGATCAGAAGTGATGCACTTGGGCGCGCCATACCTTGAAATCCAGGTGTCATAAAAAGCACGAGCCACTGTCTGGGCAGTAATATCTTTCAAAGGAATTGCCTCTACCCATCTCGAGAATCTGTCGATCATCGTGAGGCAATAGGCGTATCCTTTCTGATGGGGCAAAGGGCCCACAATATCTATATGCACTTGATCAAAACGACCATCGGGAGCGACAAAATGAGCTGGAATGTTCTTAACGTGCCTGGTTATTTTGGACTGCTGGCAACTTAAACAAGCCTTGCACCACTTGTTGATGGCACGGTGCATATCTGGCCAAACATAGCGCTGTCGGATTAAACGATCTGAAACTTTTGCATTGGGGTGAGCGGAATCGTGAAATAAACGAAATACTTTTTCGCGGAGAGCTTTCGGTACGTATGGTCAAATTGTTTCTCCGGAAATTTCGCAGTCTAAAGTGATATGATCAGGTCCCCATTGAATTTGTCTAAGTTTAAGCGGGTGATCTTGAGAGTTTCAAACAAGTTCAAGCTACTCGTCAACTTTTTGCTGCGCGGCAAGTTCATGTAAACTGAATTCGAGTGGTAATCGTATGGCTTCGACGCGAGATAGCGAATCAGTGACTACGTTTTCGGGTCCAGACATGTACAGTGCCGGTCATTGAATTTCGGGCAGAACTTTCACTGTCAGTTTAAAATTACATTGTTTTACAATACTATAAATGACAGTGACGGAGAAGTTTGCCCGAAATTCAATGACCGGCACTGTAAACGAATTGAGTTGTAAATTCCGCAATAAATGATAACTGACGCAATTGACGCGGCGATGCTTTGTCACTGCGCTGCATAAAGGCAATGTTAGCGGCTTGTGGTCTGTGTACACCTTAAATTCGCGTCCCTCTACAAAATGACGAAAATGTTTGATCGCTTCGTAAATCGCAGTAAGCTCGCGATCGTAAGCACTGTACTTCGTCTCAGAAGCTGTAAATTTACGCAAAAAAAATGCTAGTGGTTCCCAGCCGTTTGCAGACGCCTGTTCTAGAACAGCCCCCATACCAGAATCTGACGCGTCGGTAGCAATACGAATTTCCGCATCCACCTGGGGATGGGCTAAAAGAGTCGCGGAAGCGAGATCAGT
Source organism: Cryptophagus acutangulus (assembly GCA_963556235.1). Taxonomy (NCBI): domain Eukaryota; kingdom Metazoa; phylum Arthropoda; class Insecta; order Coleoptera; family Cryptophagidae; genus Cryptophagus; species Cryptophagus acutangulus. The sequence goes on from OY744570.1 coordinate 5,292,166, forward strand.
TTTAGACTTTTCAAAAGCCTGAATTGCTTCTGTAGTCCATGTAATTTCGCGTTTATCGTTTTTAGTCGAACCGGTGAGATATACGTTAAGTGGGGCCTGAGTGGCTGCCGCGTTGGGAAGACTTCGGCGATAAAAATTAATCATGGCAAGGAATCGTCGTAGCGACGCGATGTGCTAGGCCTCTCAAACTGTTTAACAGCCTCAATTTTATCTGAAGTGGGACGAATCCCTTCAGAGTTCACAAGATACCCAAGAAATTCTAGCTTAGGCGCGCTAAAAACGCATTTGTCAACATTCAGACGATGATGAAATTCCTTTAATCGTTGGAAAACAATTAGCAAATGGCGGGAATGCTCCTTTTCGGAAGAAGAAGCCACTAGAATATCATCAATGTAAATGAAAACAAAGTCTAAATCGCCCAGAGCACGATTGATGTATCTCTGGAATGATTGGCTCGCATTACGCAAGCCGAAAGTCATATATAAATATTCAAACAATCCGAAAGGAGTGATAATTGTTGTCTTTTCAACATCTTTCGGTGCCATTGGAATCTGATGATAAGCTTTTTGCAAATCTAGTGAAGAGAATACTGTCTTTCCCGCAAGATTTATGGAGCAATCGTACAGATGCGGTGTTGGATATCTATCAGGGGTGGTCGCTGCATTTAGGCGTCGGTAATCGCCACATAGGCGCCACGATCCGTCTTTATTACCACCATGTGGATAGGGCTAGCCCAAGGGCTGCTGGAAGGGCGGCAAATACCTGCTGCCATCAAGGACTTGATCTCAGCTTTGGCGCACGCCAGCTTCTCTGGTGAGAGTCTGCGGGCACGTTTGGCATTAGGAGGTCCGTTCGTAATAATATAGTGGAAAACATGGTGATTATTAAGTGACGGAAATAGAACTGTACCCGTAATTTCCGGAAATTTCGCGAACAACAGTGCAACCGGGTTAGCAGGATTAAAACAATACACAGATTGAGAGGAAGTGACACTCGAGAATCCGAGAGAGAAATTTCCTGTCAAAGAATTGATAAAACGTCGTTTCTTTAAATCGACAATTAATCCGTGAAAATTTAGTATATCCGCACCTATAATTGCGTAAGGTACTGCCGCGATGCAGAAATTCCATTTAATTGGCCGTCGAAGCCCCAAGTCTAGTTCTCGGTACGACTAGCCAAATGTATCAATGCGTGTATCATTAGCCGCAAATAATTTTAATTTAGAGGGAGTAGCTTTGATTTTTAAATTCGCTGGAAGTAAAGAAATGTCCGCGCCCGTATCGATTAAAAAGGTTTGGCCTGTGGTGCGATCGCGAAAATGAAGACGATAAGAGGAATTGAGCCTCTCGCCGACGGTCTCCACGCGGCAGGGGGTACTTAGTTTTTTCTTTCCAATTATTATATTCCGTGCACCAACTTCGACATGAGGTTGGGTTGTTCGGAAATTTCGAATGCGCGTAACAAAGACCGGGCGTACTTTTGTCGGCTGACTTGGCGCGCGAGCCGGAATTACCTTTTGATTGTGAGCGTGAACGTCCCGCGACTCTTTTTTTCAATGAAGTTACCCTGATAGAGAGCTCCTTGATGCTAGCAATTAACTCTTGTAATGGTGTCTCACGGACGACATTCTCCGATTTGTTTATTGCGTAAACGTGTGAACCACCGGGCGTAGCATGAGCAATATCCGCGAGTTCGTCGGCCAATTCGGCCATGCCGTCAAGCGTTGCTTGATTTGAGATTACTATACCGCGGTGTTGTTCGGGCAACTGTTCCAGGAACAGTGCTTTGAGTACCGAGTCGTCGACCGCATTTCCGACATTGAGATTTCGGAGCCGACTTAATACTAGGGAAGGTTTGCCGTCCGTCAATACCTGGCCCTTTAATAACTGTCTGAGTTTTAATTCGTTGGAAACCGCGTAAGTTTTCAAAATTCGCTCTTTAATCTTTGCATAAATATTGATTGGGGGAGGTGATTCCAAAATAATATCCTTAACGCAACCAAGCACCTCAACATCCAGCGCAGCCAACACTATATCCGCTTTAGTCGATTCGATAATAATGCGCGAGTTCCTAAGAGAAATTTTGACTTGTAAGAACCAAAGCGCGGGATCGGCGCGGAAAAATGCCGGAATTTTTGGAACGCGATAACTATCAACACGCTGTGCAGCCGCTGCATTAAGTTGGTCCTCAAGCGAGGCCATACGTTGTTGCGCGGTTGTAGTTGCGTCTAGCATTGTTTGCAATTGCTCAGGTGTTATAGCTATTTTCCTACAACATAAAATAATTAGTACACAATAAATATGCGCGATACCAGAAAGTAGCGAAAACAAATAACAAAAGCGAATAACAAATTCAGTTTCACGTAAACAGTTTCAACGTTTTACGTTCGTTCACGTAAACAGTTTCAATCTACCAATACATGAATGACAATACCCACTCCAAAAAGCACCGGCGCTGCGAATGCAGTTGAGTAGTCCTGGTGGCGTGGATGTGGAGGTTGGAATTGGCTATGATACCGGTTTAGTTAATGCGGATGCCTTTGTGATACATAAGATGGGCACCCACACAGGGGATACGGCTTCTCGCACAATTAGGTTTCATTCCAAGAACCTTAACACTGTACAATGCTTCTTACCAGAATTATGATATGTTTCGCTTTTCCTATAAATCTTTCAAAGAAAAAATTGTTAGAGGCTTCATATGATCTATGTGCTTTGTTATGTGTTAATAATGTTTACAAATCATTTATTTGTTTTCCGCCTTTGCGCCTTTTGTTCCTTACATACTAATTAAAAAAAATTTTTTGTAATGTATTGTATCTAGTAAATAAATAAATAAATTAGTTTAAATCAAATTGATTCACTTACTTCATGCCAAAAATTGTTCTATAAAGTTGAACCACATGGAAAGCACAATATGCAAAGCAGGCAAAGGCACAATATTTGCTTGAATTGGCGTTGCAGAAGGAACTTAAGCACTGGAAAATGCTTTCATCATCTTAATTTCACCAGTCGAAAAATGAAATAATGGCTGGTGTTGCACTTTTTGGACCAATAATGGCCGCTACCCTCAAGTGTTCCTACTGTAGTCGGGGTTACCAATGTGGGTGTTAATGATGAATTCCCACTTGAGTATTTGCGTATAAATAATAAGAATTACAGTTTTTAGAACGATGAAAGTATTTATATTACAAAAGGAATTAATTGACTTTATACAGACAGTAAAAACAAAACATAGTTCAATGTTGCTAGATATTTTTTTTTTACATATCAAACGCGAACAACAGATATAGTAAATATGTTTCCTTAACTGCAAACATACATGATTGTAATACCAACACTCCTCCTCAATCATGTAAACCCAACATTTCTCTAAACTTGACATGTTTAGATGTTGACAATGGTTTTGTCAATATGTCAGCCAACATTTCTTCTGTTGGGCAATAGATGCATGATATCAATTTTTTATCAATATAATCCTTTACAAAATGTCGTCTGATATCTATATGTTTGGTTCGGCTCGACAACTTTTCTTCCCGAATTAAATTAAGACAGCTTTGATTGTCTTCAAAAATAATTGTTGGGGCATCAAACGTTTGTTTTATATCTTCTAACAAACGTCTTAACCAGATAGCTTCTTTACATGCTTCCAAAAGCGCAACAAATTCTGCCTCAGTTGATGATAACGTGACAAGTTCTTGTTTTCTACAACTCCAACTTATTATTTCACCATTTAGAATAAATACGTATCCACTATTAGATTTTCGGTCTACTTTGTCTTCTGCCCAGTTAGCGTCTGCGTAACCAAATAATAATTTGTTGCTATCTTGTTTGCCGAGAACCAACTTCAAAGTGGCTGTTGCCTTCAAATATTTTAGTACACGTTTCAATTCATTCCAGTCTTCTATGCGTGGTTGACTAACTCTTTGTGCTAAAATTGCCACACTTGCTGATATATCCGGTCTAGTATTTACCGAAATGTAAAGTAAACAACCTATCAACTTTTGATAATTAATATTGTTTAGCAACCAACCATCATCTGAATTGCTGACATCCTTTCCGTAATTGACACACATTGGAACTACTGAATCTTTAGCGTTATCAAGCCCAAAGTCTAAGATGACTTTGCGAATGTAGTTTGATTGGCACAACTTAAATATACCATTTGAGACTCGTGTGACTTCAATTCCAAGATAATGTTTAACTTTTCCTAAGTCTTCAATTTGAAATTTCATTTCTATTATTTTCCTTATTTCCTGTATTATGTTTTCTTTCTTGGCCAGAACAATCAAGTCATCAACATAGATTAACAGTAAGCTCCATCCATCTATTTCTTTTCTTGTGTATAAACACTGATCAGCTTTGCTTTGCTGAAACCCTGCATCAATTAATACAGAATGTATTGCTTCATTCCAGGACTTAGCAGCTTGCTTTAATCCATACAGACTCTTTTTCAATAAGCATACTAATTCTTCCTTTCCTTCTTTTTCAAAGCCTGGCGGTTGCTTCATAAAAATTTCTTCTGTTAACTCACCATTTAAGAAAGCTGTTTTTGCATCAAGATGTCTGACTTCGTAATTTTCTTTTGATGCAATTGACAACAATGTTCGAAATGTTGTTTGTCGTGCAACCGGTGCAAAAACCTGATCATAATCAGTTCCATATTTTTGCATAAAACCTTTTGCGACCAAACGCGCTTTATATCGTACAATTACGCCCTTTTCATCTGTCTTAATTTTATATACCCACTTGCAACCAATTGCTTTTCGTCCATCTGGTAACATACACAATTCCCATGTCTTGTTTTCTTTTAATGACTTCATTTCATTTTCCATAGCCTTGATCCATTCTAGTTTATTTTTGTCTTCTAACGCTTCTTTTAATGTCTTTGGTTCAACAATTGAATAAACCCATTCTCCATATCTATCTGATGTTTGACCTTTATTCATACGACTAGATCGTCTATTCAAATTACTTGGTTCAGGTTCATCTATGTCATCCTCGACTCTCAAATCAGACTTGGTAATATTTTCTTCAGTGCCTCTTTCTTGAACTTCAATTTCATTCATTTCAAAATTTGTAAACTCTGATGTTTCTTCATTCCCTGTCAGCACAATCTCAGTTTCATCGCCATGCACTTTAATTGAAACAAAACGCACATCACGACTAATGACTAACTTTTTATCTTCTTGATCATAGCAACGATACGCTTTCGAGTTTCCATCATACCCAACAAAAATCATTGATTTTGCAGTATTGTTTAATTTATGGCGTTTTTCTTCGGGAATATGAACAAAACATTCTGATCCAAAAATGTGCATTTCACTTATGCCTTCTTTGAAGCCATTCCATATTTCAATTGGTGTCTTATCAATTGTTCTGGTTATTACACGATTTTGCAAATAATTGGCTGTGTTCAGTGCCTCAGCCCAAAATTGATATGGCAATTTAGCATCAGTGAGTAAGCATCGTGCCATTTCCACCAGCGTTCGATTTTTTCTTTCTGCTACTCCATTCTGCTGGGGTGTGTAGGGTGCAGTGTATTGAATTTCAATTCCTTTAGCATTTAGATAGTCTACGAGAGTTTTGCTTCTATATTCTCCTCCTCTGTCCGAACGAATTGTACGTATTTTACGTCCAAATTTGTTTGATGTCAGTGCAATGTAGTCTTTAATTTTACTTTCTACTTCAGATTTTTTTGTAAGCAAATAGATAGTACTGTAACGAGAAAAATCGTCTATAAACGTCAAAACATATTTCTTTCCTCCAAAAGATGTTGTGCGCATCGGACCACAAACGTCTGTATGAATGAGATCAAGTACTGCCGATGTTTTTGTGGATGATGTTTTTGGAAATGGAAGTCTTGTAGTTTTAGACTCCAAACATGTTTTACATTGTTCCTGAATTCCACAATCAATTATCTTTAGTCCTTTGATTGATTTATATTCAGCCATTTTCTTTATTGCTTGTGGATCTCGGTGACCAAACAAACGATGCCAATAATTTATGCATTTTCCATTATCGTTGACGGTACACACCTTTTCTGCTTCACGAAGCTTGTACAAATTGTTTATACTATCCGCCACCACAATTTGTTTTTTATTTTGTTCAATTGTACACTTGTCTTTCCCAAATGTAACCATAAAACCTTTTTGACACAGTTTTGATACAGAAATTATGTTTCCAGAAATTTGCGGTGCATACAAAACATCTGTAAGCGTTACCAATGACACATCTCCATTCTCGTTCACAATATTCATCTTGCACGTTCCTTTGCCTTTGACACATTCTTTATTGCCATTGGCTACATCAATTTTGCTGCATTCTTTAATATCTAACGTGCTAAAGAGATTTTTGTCGCTTGACACATGACTTGTTGCACCAGAGTCTATAATCCATCCTTGGTCATGTCCAGATGTAATGTTAAACAAAAACTCTTGTTTCTCTTCTTCAACTGTATTTGCTCTTTCATTTGCACTGTTTGAAAAATGATTAGGATTACTTTTCATTTTATTTTCAAGCCATATTTTATACTTCGAGCAATTTTTCTTGAAATGACCTTCTTTCTTGCAAAAATAACACATAATTTTATTCGTCATCTTTAATGTTAAAGCACTATCTTCTGAGAGGTTTCCATTTGCTTCTCTTCGACGTAAATATTCTCCAATAAGCTTCGATTGCACTAACGAAATTGTCAAATCATCATCTGGCCTCACTTCAAGCGCTGTGACTAATACGTCATAACTTTCTGGTAAACTACTTAAAATGAGTGCCACACGCCAATTTTCGGGTATTTGATTTTCACCCAAATCAACCAACTTTTGAAACAAATCACCTAATTCCGCAAGATGCATTTCCATATTACCATTTTCAGGCAATTGCATTTTGCAAATACGTCGCATTAACATAACTTTATTTCCCAGAGTGTTTTTTTCATGATATTCTTTGAGCGCATTCCATGTCTCTTTTGCTGTATTCTTTGATCGAATGATCCCTAACTGACTATCATCTACCATCAAACCAATTGAAGCACGAGCTAGATCATCCTTTTCTTTCCACATTTTTGCTTCCTCAAGATCTGCTGGTTTATTTGAATCTACCGCTGTCCAAACCTTTTCTTTAATCAGTAGTAACTCCATTTTGTATTTCCACGTGAAATAGTTTTCATTGTTCAACTTCGCAAATTGCAGTCTATTCATTTCAGCCATGATAATGAAAAAATTGCCTTTAGGATTCTTATTATTTGTTAACTGGGCCCATAACCTGATGAATTCCCACTTGAGTATTTGCGTATAAATAATAAGAATTACAGTTTTTAGAACGATGAAAGTATTTATATTACAAAAGGAATTAATTGACTTTATACAGACAGTAAAAACAAAACATAGTTCAATGTTGCTAGATATTTTTTTTTTACATATCAAACGCGAACAACAGATATAGTAAATATGTTTCCTTAACTGCAAACATACATGATTGTAATACCAACAGTTAAGGCTATTATTTATAACCTTTCACCACTAATAGAACGATTACTTCAGTCCAATTAATACACTGGATGTAATGGTTTAACAAATCTTTATTGAATAGTGCAAATTACACTTTTACTAGAGTATTACAACTTCTTTTTCTTCGTTCTACCAAAGATCTCTTAGCGCCAACTCTTCGTGTCGGAAAACCGAAGCGCTCTGGTCACCACTGCGCGGGCGCAGACCCCACAACATATATTATAGCGGCGACATCTGTGAACTAATTGCCAAAAGCGACTAAAACGTAAAAACTGACGTATTTTAATTGACGATAGTATTAGAAAAAGTATAGTCTGAAACTCGTCGGAATGAATATTTTCATTCCGCACTAGTTGCAGAATATACTATTTTGTAACTTTTAGATTGTCATTTGTCAAATTGATTGACAATATTATAGCCCTGTTTGAGGTCACGCGAATGAGGTTATGACACTGGAGGAAAAATTGCATCACAGTATGTGTAAGATTTTATGAAAACATTCAAGCTAAAAACCCAAAATCTGCTAAAAGCGCAACGCAAAATCTGCTAATATGCCTTTTTTAAAAATATCTCGATGCTTGCATACATTGTTTACTATTTGAATCTGACGTTTTGAAATATCAAAATAAGTTGACGTTGAAGCAATTTTCGTTCACAAGTACGATCGCAGTGCGCTAAAACAATGAAAACATTTAAACAAAATAGATCAAACACATTAGGTTGGCGGTTGGACAGCCCAATATAAACATAGTGAAGAATGTATGCAACCATCGATATTTCTATTTAATACAATGTGTTGCTAAAATATGTAGGAGAAAAAAAGTAGAGAGGGCTCTGAAACATTTTAGCTTTAGTACTTCTTCGTGTACTTCCCGCATTTTTAGGTACAGTAATTTAATTATGCAACTAACAAAAGCATACTTGATAACATTCAAACGTATTGAACTTTAATGAATTGTTTCTATTGTGAATCACGTGATTTAGATGATCAGCCTAAATTAGCAGGATAGTTATCACTATTGAAAACTAAACAAAGAAGTTTTTAGTGTACGCCTACTTTGATTTGTCGGCCTATCACACGTGACCATAAATTAAAATATTTGATTATATTTTAAAACAATTTTTTTTTCTAAAAATTCACGTGATTTGTAAATATTATTTTTTACTAAATACTGAATTTTTTATTGCCATAAAATAGCACTAAAATTAAATTTCCTTAAAATTAAATTTAAAACTGTGGTAACAATACTCAATTAAATGAATATAATGACCTGATTAATTTAATTAAAACTCTAATTTAAATTTAAATTACTAATCTATTTCAATAAAAAAATATTGTTTAGTAGTAAATACTACACCTTTTCTAATTGTTATTCAGAAAACGTAAATTGTAATTCAGATTAGTAAAATGTAATTCAGAAAGCATCAATTGTAATTCATATTAGTAAAATATAATTCAGAAAACATCAATTGTAATTCAGATTAGTAAAATGTAATTCAGAAAGTGTTAATTGTAATTCAGATTAGTAAAATGTAATTCAGTAAGCGTCAATTGTAATTCAGAAAGCGTTAATTGAAATTCAGATAATCAAAATGTAATTCAGAAAGCAATATTTTATTAATTATTATGGAAGGCTAAGAGTCCAACGAAGAATTTGCAACAAATTAGAGAAAAGAGCCTAAAGAAGTAGCTAAAATTGCAGCTGAAAATAAAAAAAGAAAGTTCTCGGAAATTGTTAATGCTGGGTATGAATTTGTTTCAATTCCAAGGTCCATGGTGCAATGAAGCGAAAATTTTTATAAATTGTTTAGGGAAAAAAATAGTTAACATCACTGGAGAAATCCGTTCAAAAAGTTTTTTAAAACAAAGAATAAGTTTGGCATACAACGCGGAAATGCAGCACTTGTACAGAAAATGAAGCATTTTGGCTCGCAATTTTTTCGTCCAGCATCGATTTACTTGAAATTTTAACAGAAGGTAGGTAATAGACCAACGATCAAAATCTATGTTGAACCGAAGGGCGCCAAAGCCCTGGGGGGGTGGTTTCCACCCCATCTTAAAGGTGGGATTTTTTTTATTCCATTTTAACCACTGGAATCGATTAAAAAAGTGATTCTAAGCAAAAAATGTTCTATGTATACATTTTTTTCGTAAAACTAATATTTTTCAAGTTATTCGCGATTAAAAATAACAAATTTTTTTTCGCACATTTCCACCATGGAGTTGGGTAATGCACCACCACGGCAAACTCAATACAAAATGTTAACCGCCGCGGCGAACTCCTTGCGAAATGTTAAATGTCGGCCGTGACAAACCTTTTTTTTTATAAGTGGAAGTTAAAGTTTTTAAATAAAAATTACCTAATAATATATTAAATAATATATGAAAAAAATAACATTTTCATTATTGCTGCGTTTAAAAAAAAATTATAATTAAAAATTGTCCTCACTATAATAATCGTATTCACAACCTTTGCAAACGGAGGGAGAGGTAAGTTGCAAATTCTTAACTCCTAGACTTCACTAATAATTAATAAAATATTGCTTTCCTAATTACAAATGATGCTTTCTGAAATACATTTTACTAATCTGAATTACAATTGACGCTATCTGAAATACAATTGACGCTTTCTGAATTACAATTGATGCTCTCTAAATTACATTTTACTAATCTAATTAGTAGAGAAAAGAGGTATGTTCTGGACCCTCCGAACTAGTTCCGACTCTTTCTAACACATGAGAGAATATATCGTTCTCACTCGCACTTATTACAAGTATTAATTTTTTTGGCAGTGGTAGTACTGACGTCGCGCGAGATTTGAAATGGTAATTACGTCACACATTATCGTTGGCAACACTGTTTAACCGGGAAATTTTAAATTTAAATTAAGTATCCCTTAAACACGTCATACAACCCCACAAAATATCTTAAAAAATCAATAATGTTTTTAACCCTTCAATTGTTTAAATTAATAATTTATTTACTCCCCTATATTTTTTCAACCCTAATATTAATAATAAATGTGAAAAAAGTTAGAGAACTTACCTGGGACTCGAACCCAGGACCTCACGGTTGTGAGTGACTAATCTTACCACCACACCACAGAGCTAGTTGATATTGATCAAGATGATTTGTGTAGATACAAAAATTTTGATCGATATCGATCCATATGAAATCAACCAAAATTGTCAAATAAACTATATAAATACATTTTTATTAAAATAAACAATGCTATAACGTTTGAAGAGTGCTATAAAAATGTCTTTGATCGACTTTAATAAAATTATTTCGGTAAAAAAAAATCATATCCGCTTTGCTACAAATCAGAATAAAATATATCCAATGGTTCAATGGTCGTTTGCTTATCAAGCAGCAAGAAAAGGACCGTGGGAAGAATTTGCAAGAGATAATGCAAGATTTCAAGCTAGAATTCAAAATGTGGAAGAAAAAATAAAACCAATTTTTAATGTGGATCACCGTCAAAACATTTTTGAACAACGTTTTAATTTAGATCCAAAAAAAACTTGAATGATGTTTAAATATATATATATGATATATTAATAGGATTGTGTGATAGGAGTTTGTTGCAGGCTAATAAACGAGTTTATATTTTAAATTATATATTTTTGCTATTATTTACTAATATGTACATAATTTTTTAATTATAGAAATTATTTATAATTTATCTACTTTTATTAAGGCCGATAGTTTCCCCATAATGGTTTTTGATTTTTAACACTTCCAAATACATTTGTTTACTGAAACTGGTGTTGCAATCGTCTATAGCCTCTTTGGTAAAAACGCAATTGAATCGCTTCGGTAACCATACACAATATTCTCCAAGATCTGCCATCACTGTTCTTCCAACGGACGTCTCCATTGCCTCCAATCCATGTATAATGTATCGGTGATTTTGATTTACCACCAGCTCAACCAACTTTTTGGTGTCTTTCCCAGCAAGTTCAACGTTGGCTAAAGCTTGAAAATCCATTTTTTCTAATAACAATTAAAAACGCAAATAATTAAAACAAAAAAAAAACATAAATTGGCAGATATGTACTTACATGATGATTTGGTGATGAAGAAATTAATAAAACAATTTTATATTATAAAAAATCACTTTTACACGAAGACTGCCAGTTTGCGAGTATGAATATAAAATACTAATAATATCATTTTAACAATTATTACATGTATTTATACATTTATCAATTATGACGATTAAATCAAATATTGAAAAAAATTGCAGTGCATGCTAAATGTTTATTAGTAAAAAAATGTTTTAAGTTGCATCAACCTGAAACTTCTCCGGTAAGATAATACTTTTAATATCCGCAACAGTTTAATGCAGAACCGTAATTAAATAATTATGATTTAAAATAATAAAATAATCATAATTTAAAATAAAAATGCACAGTATTCATTATTAATCATATAATAATTATTATTTTGAATTGACTATTTGTAAATATGATTGAAACTAAAATGAAATATCCCTATATATATGTAGATTTGGATGCATTAACCAAATTTAAAAAAAAATTGGTTAATGCAATGCATCCAAATCTACATATATATAGGGATATTTCATTTAAGTTTCAATCATATTTACAAATAGCCAATTCAAAACATTACCGAATATTCATACAAGCAAGTAATAACGTATGTAATAATTAGAAAGATGAACATCTTTTCAGCAATTTTTAAATTATTCAGCGATTTTAAAGAGACAGTACAAATATCATATTTATTACGGTTTCCGTTTCATGAAAGGAAATTCAATTTTTTTAATTAAAGAAGTTAGTTACATTTTTATTCTGCAAGACAATGGCCGAATTAAATATCGTTCCCGTGCTACCCGTCGAAGAAGATGATGATAGTGGTTCGTCCACTACCAGCAATCTCTCCGACATTGCAGATCTGGATGATCTGGTGGAAAGTGATGGTGATGGTGATGGTGTCGAGGTGGTTGTAGACTCAGATTACATGAGTATTGCTTCCACCGAAGAAACCGCCTCAGTTGAGGCAACCTCATTTGGGTCTTTGGAGGAAAGACAATGTGTGATTGAATCCTTCGTTGTCATCGATGGGGAAGAGTATTGTGTTTTTTGCGCCAGGGCTAACTTCCAAAATGTTGAGCTTGTGAAGAAATCAATCCATAAGATCTGCCTCAATGTGGATAATTATGAACGCTACGAGAGGATGTCCTGCAACCAATGTAGGGATCCTCTCTACATTTATCTATATTCGTCGGCATGTATTTACTGCCATAAAAATTAGACCATAGCCTTCACCTTTTCGGAGGAACAAAAACGGCTCTTTTCAGAGCCACAAATTTGTTCACATAAATATTCATGTATTCGTCTCATAACGGTGGTAATCAATACAGAAAAAGAAGGAAAGAATAAACAACTATACATTATGTAATAATTATATTAAAAACATACATTAAAACAGCAAATATTGCTTGAATTATTACAAAGATTACATTTATTTTTTGATAGCGATGGTCCATCATGTTGTTCCACATTTTCCGGTTCGTCACAATGTTTAACACAGGGCAGACATTGTCGTAATACTTTATCATTTCGATATTCTTTAGGCAAATAATCCCAAACTTTTTCCAATTCTAATGACTGGGCATATTTTCACAAATACGCTAATGGAAAATATATCAAATCTAATGGCTCAAACTGATTCAAACTTTTTTTCAACTCCAGATGATTAACAATTACTTCGCCCACTTTTTCTATAACATCCTCATTGGATGACATTTTCCAATAAACTAATTACTAATTTAATTTTGATATGTGTTTTGTAACAAATTTAATTGCATTAATAAATTAAAATCAATATCCATTTCTTTTACAAAATATTTTAAACATTCTAACATACAATGCGACTGGATGAAATTTGACACCTTACATCAAGTTCGCAACAGGTTATTGCAATTTTCAAGGTTCTTATTATATTCAAACTGAATATTTACAGCTGTTAACATAAGATTATTGTAATAATTTTAAAAATCAATGTTTTTTAACAACGACAATTTTCATAAAATAACCTCATTAAGCGCTATAATTTCTTTAATAATTGAATGATTAATATATATCGGACAAATAAAATCACTTTTTATTTTAAGCATTTTAATTTCCATAAAATCCGAATCCTCCACTTTGCAGATGTTTGAAATTGAGTTAAATTTATTAAACACTACCGGATCACTGTTTTTAAAATATTCCGTCAAAGTGCTGATAAAGTAATTCCAATCCATCTCACCGAACGTAATACAATCTTCTTTTTTTCTTGAATTTATAAATTTCACTGCAGGTTGAAATCCCATCGAATAGCACAATCCAACAGAAATTTTACATATGTTGGATATTTTCAAATTATAACTAGATTCACAAATTAGCCGTTTGTCATTATTAATATTATTTTGATGATTTGAAAACACATCATTAATAAAATTTAAATAAGATGTTGCCTCATTCATTTTCAAACTTTTCTACAATACTATGACCAATATTTCAATATATTCAATACTTATAGAGTGTAATTAGTGGGACCTGCGCAAGTAAGCTGAACAATATTTGTATCCAACTATTTATTTATCCAACTATTGTGCGATTTATCAAACCCCAACCACTTAACATATATGTTATTTTTCTTTCTAGATAATATTTTTTCTATTAAATATATATCCGGTTGCTTAGTTTTTTTCAATTCGGGGTATAACCCTTGTCAAAAACATGTTTTGTTTTACTAATTCGTACAATATCCCCCATTTGATATTTTTGCTTATCAACAATTTTGTTGCGATTATACACGGTTTTCAATAGGCTTTTTTTATTTTTATTTTTCACACTTGCCGGCTTCATTTTTATAGTGCTATGGATGGTGTTGTAGCGGCTGCGTTTAGCGTACTCCGCCGGGTAGGAGAGGCGCTTAAGCAACGGCCCGATATCGTGGGACCACTACCTCTGGCAGGAGATTTTAAATATTTGCTAACTTGCATCGATCGTTTTACTCGATGGCCGGAGGCCATCCCGTTGGCAGACCAGTCAGCCGAATCAGTCGCTTACTCTTTCTGGCAAAATTGGATATCGCGCTTTGGCGCGCCTACTCACATCGTCACTGACCAAGGTAGGAACTTTACTTCGAGTTTGTTCTCCGCGCTGGCTCGCCTTATGGGTGCGCGACTGCAACACACTACCGCTTATCACCCACAATGCAACGGAGTGCTCGAATGTTGGCATCGCACATTAAAGGCAGCCTTGACTTGTCGCCTCCTCAACACCAACGATCCTTGGACAGATCATCTTCCTGCCGTTTTGTTGGGACTACGCACCGTCGTCAAAACAGATCTAAACGTTAGCCCCGCGGAACTGGTTTATGGCTCTACGTTACGACTTCCCGGAGATTTCTTTCAACCAGTTTCCCAACAATCACCTTCTACTGAGTACGTGGATCGCCTGGCGTATTCGCTACGTATTAACAAACCCAAAGCTCCAACTTGGCACAACAACCACATTAAAGTGTTTAAAAATCCATTACTCGACAAATGTACACACGTTTTCTTACGTGATGACGCTGTGCGACCACCACTGGTACCTGCATATACTGGACCTCACGTTGTTATCGACAAGTCAAGCAAGCAATTTACCATAAGGACTCAAGGTAAAGACAAAGTCGTTTCAAGAGATCGGTTGAAACCCGCTCACACAGACGCCGATTATTCGACAAGCACCCCGACAAGTGAATCACCTCGATCGGAACCACTAATACCTCAACCGACTACACCAAAGAAGCACGTTTCTTTTGCGCACCCTCTCATCACGATCTGCAAACCCGCACGTTCTTCAGTTTCAGGGCGCATCATCAAACTGCCCTTGCGATTACGCGATTGATCGTGCGCGAGCGTCGCACTGGGGGGGGGAGTACTGTAGCGGCTGCGTTTAGCGTACTCCGCCGGGTATGAGAGGCGCTTAAGCAACGGCCCGAGAAAAGTGGGGAGAAAAGCGAGGGAAGACAAGCAGTAGCATCCGAACCGTCAAAACTCACTCATGTCATAAAAAACACATATTTTTATTTGCATTGTTATCGATTAATAAACACATTTGAATACTTACCGATTGTTATTAGTAGAGGAACATTTAATAAATGCTACAGTGTTATTGTATTTTCCTATTACGCCATCTATATTATTTATCCAATCATATTTCCCATTTAGACTGAATAGTTTGTATAACCTTTCCTTGATTGTTCTAATAACCCGTCCTGCCATTGTCGCTTTTTTGCGGCTGTAAGTATGGTAGTGATTAATTTTGTAGTTTTTCAATAGACCACTAAACTGCTTATTAAAAAAACTCGGTTCCTTGATCGGTTTGTAGATGTTTTGGTGATCGGTGATTACCATGATCTTTCAACACCTTCCTCATGGCATCTGTCACCTCATTGGCTGATTTGTTTTTCATCAGTACTGTCCATACATATTTGGAGAAGCAATCAATTACAACAAAAATGTATTTAAATCCCTTGTTTTGACTTGAGTATCTGGTGAGTTCCGCCAAATCCGCTTGCCATAAATCATCCAAACCCTTAATAATAGTCCGCCTTAACCTAAAATTACGGCGAGCCACTGCGTGTAGTTCATCAACAACAATTTTTTTACTCATATTTCGTGAATTGCGTGTGCGATTGTTTCAATAGCTTTTCGACAAACTCTTCAATTTTTTCCATATGTTTCTACTTTTGATTAATTAGATTAGGTACATCGTTAATTTTAATAGTTTCTAGACAATCATCTACATATTGTTTATTAACAGCATCCAATGATTGGATCGGTGTATTCACATTGCACAGCTTGCGATTTTCTAAATCATAATTTCCATCACTATTTCGTGGAAATTGAATTAAAACTATTTTTGAGTTTCTTGAACTCTCACTAAAAGTACAACCAAACTTGCTGACGCTCATACTATCAATACATATGTTTTAGTCAAACCACTATATTTTAATCAATTATTTTCTCCTCACGTAACTCCTCAATAATTGCCATAATTTCATTATTATGGGCGTTATTTTCAGCTGCTTTAGATGCAACTAAAAGTCTAAGTCTATCCACAAGCTCATTAACATCGTTCCAATATATATAAATTCGATTGGATTTGAATTGAGCAGCACTACTTCATTAATTTTTTTTAGATTGGCTCCAGTCTTCTGCATTTTCTTCCTATCTCCAAATATATATGGGTGAATTACTTGTTTATACTTTTTATCGCGGGTGCCACGTATTTGGCTCTCAGGATTCAGCTCCACGTATTTGGCTCTCAATCTTGCCTATGAGCATTCGTCAAATCCAAAATTTCACAATAGCTTTTCTCATCTTCTTTTGTATAGTTTGATGTTTTTTTCATGAGTAATAATTCATAGAGCCCCCATGTACCAGAAAATGTCCGATTTTCTATGACAATAAAATCTTTTTTTTTTTAAATGTACTTCTTTAGAGCCTATTTTCCACTTATCAGTCGCCGAATCAAATTTGATTCCACTCACCGTATCCAATTTTTCTCGATTTCCAACAAAATAGATTTGAATAAATTCTCTAACAATAGGCGGATATTGTTCTAAATAAGTGGAGAGAGCTGTTTGGTCTACTTTTGTCTTAAACTCATTTTTCCCAAGATTTTCAAGCTCATTTTCATACTTTGCAATTTTCTGTTTCGGAACCTGCACTTCATCAGAGTCAAGAAAATTAGTTTTTTTTTTCTACTTTGTGTCACATCTTTAATGTTTTTTTTTTGTCAAGCTAGTATTTTTAGATATTTCTTCTAATGGCTCTATTACGGGTTTAAAAAACTTATTTAAATTATTTTCATATTCATCTCTATTTAATTTCAGCATCAAATACTATTGCCTAATTACATTGGACGTAACAATTATTTGCTGTTTTATTATCATTGGTATTTTTTATTTAATTATTTGATCTATATAGTTAAACAAATAAAAGCGAACTGATTCAAACATACAACAATATTAATTTTAATAACCCATCCAAGCTGTAGTTTTGCACCAGATACTGATCGGTATTTTTCGGCATCCAGTTTTATACAGGTCTATTTTAACTCATCCAGGCTACAGTTCTGCATCAGATACTGAAAGGTATTTTTTAGCACCCAGTTTTATACAGCCTGTATAAAACTGGCACCCAGTTTTATACAGGTCTGTTTTATTGTGGTAAATATGATGTAATCTCCTTATGACGGGACATAAACACTATATGCTGACCCTGCACGTTGAACGTCGTACGTTGAACGTCACACGTCGGACCTATACGTACCCCATGTCAGACCTGTATTTAATAGCCAATATTTTATTTATGTTTTTGTTGTTGTAGCAATGACTAAATTAATGGAATTATCAGAACAGCAGTTTATGGTAAAATAAAAGAATCAAAACCTTTTCGATATCGTCCATTCATAAGTTCATTATCTTTTACTATAAAAATTATACTATGCTTATCTTTCCAACACGCGCCGCACATTTCTTTAAATGTATCAAATGACATATCAGTATTTGCATGGTCGTCATATGCATGTTTTAAGTTTTTTTCATCTTGTTTAAATAGCACTATTGTGTTTGCGTTGTCACGTATCAGCTGTTTAGGTATTCTTGAATATGTTTGACAGTGATAGAAACTATCTACTTGTCTATGACGTCCCATACAAAAATAATTGCGAATTTTATCCTGCTTATCGCATGCTACATCATCAAATATAAATATTGAATTTGATAGTGCTTCAGATGGATCCAAAATTTCTTTATTATTACTGTAGGGAAAATATTTTATTTCGGGCACTTGTTTTAGAACATTTTGAAGGTGTTTGTATTTGGGCTGATATAGCGATTTTGAATATATGTAGATATTTTCGAATCTTAAACCATTTGAATTAAATAATAAACTCATCATTACATTTGTTTTACCCACTGGGCCCACTTATTATAGCCCTTATTGCATTAGGAAACAAAGCACCATGTCGATGAATTCGAAGTTCTTGTTCATTATCCAAATTAAGTATTGGAAGTTGCAACTCTTGCTTATTGAAACGCATCTTAGCAACAATTGAAATTATTTTAAATAAATGCCCACCTTTATACTATTTGCTTTTATTCTATATGAAGTGTTCAAAGGGTTCAGGTCTAGTGAATAGTGCTATCAATAATTTACCAATTGAACTCCATGCACCAGGATATCAATATTGTGGGCCAAGTACAAAATTAAAAAAACGATTGTTACGTGGTGATCCTGGCATTAACGCATTGGATAAGGCTTGCAAACAACACGATATTGCATATTCAACAAATAAAAGTCTAACTAATCGACATTTTGCGGATAAAGTATTGGAACATCGGGCTTGGGAGCGTGTTAAATCGAGAGACGCAAGTTTTGGTGAAAAAAGTATCGCTTGGTTAGTAACAAACGCAATGAAAATCAAACAAAAATTTGAAATGGGGGTTATTAGTAAGAAAAAAACAAGACGTAAAGCATTTCGAAGCACCGTGATGAAAAATATTAAAACTGCACTAAAAAATAAAAATCCTAATAACAATCTATTGGATATTTCAAAGACGGCATTGCATGCGGGGCGCGTAGCAGTTAAGAAGGCAGGAGGTCGCAAAAATATTCGAACACCAAGAATCATTCCAATTCCAAAAACCGGAGGAATATTGCCGTTTATCATGCCTTTATTTGCGGGGCTGTCTGCCCTAGGAGCTCTGAGTGGAGGTGCAGCAGCTATTGTAAAAACTGTCAAAGATGTGGAAAATGGTAAGAAAAACCTATTGAGGCAGAACGTCATAATCGTGCAATAGAGTCAATTAAACTGAGAAAACGAGGATCTGGATTGTTTTTGAAAAAACGAAACAATGGATTTGGTCTACATGTTGAAGAAAAAAAAATTGTAAAATTACCCAGAAGGGCTCTAACGAATTTTGATATTTATAAATATGCTGACACATACAAAATTCCATACTTTCGAGGTGTGTACATGCGCAATCAATTACCCTACAGTGGACCAATAAAAAATGAAAGTGCTATTGTGAATTTGGACGATTTTAAAAATGAGGGAACACATTGGGTAGCCTATAAAAAGCGTAATACTAACATAACTTATTTTGATAGTTTTGGTAATTTACGACCACCTTTGGAATTAGTTCAATATTTTGACAATTATAATTATATTTCATATAATCATGAAAACTATCAGAATTATAACACTTATAATTGTGGACACTTGTGTTTGGAAATTTTAAATAATAAAAATAAATTAAATTGATATCAGTCATGTCTCGTACGTTTACATTGAAAGGTCAAAGTAGCCTATTGTCAGCAAATTTCTATCCTCCCATTGAACTCGATGATAAACATAATTATGCACTCGCTCTCATTGGGTTGCATACATTTAATAGTATACCAAATATAGAAGAAGGGAAAATTAATAAGTTTTATTATTATGACAGTGCAAATGTATTACAAACAATCCCAATCCCAACAGGTGACTATGAATTAGCTGATATTGAATTATATCTACAAAAAATTCTATGTTCCAACACCATTGAACCGGATAAATTGCTATCAATAAAACCTAATTACAATACACTAAAGTGTGAAATTAGGTGTGTTTATGACGTGGACTTTACATCTGAAGATAGTATTGGATCAATTCTAGGATTTGGGCTTGAATTTTTGGGGGCTAATATAAGTCATGAATCTACTCTACCTGTAAACATTGTTAAAGTGTACACCATTCGTGTCGAATGCAATATTGTACATGGTTCCTATTACGGAAATCAACAATCACATACGTTGTACAAATTTTCGCCATCTTCAAACCCAAGATATAGTATAGATGTACAACCTCATAATATTGTTTATTTGCCTATTAAAAGAAAACTAATCGATAATATTACGATTAAGCTGTTGGATCAAAATTCCGAATATATTAATTTTAGAGGGAAGAAAATTATTATACGTTTAGAATTGAAAAACTATGGGGTTAATATTTAAATAAAATCATATAAAAAAAGAGTGCAGAGTCCCTGTTGATTCAATCCACCGCCAGCCTTTATTAAGAAAATCGGTTCTAACACTGCAGAACATTGAATTTCTACAATCTCAAGGATACAATGTCCGAGCAATTAGAACTATTCAACGAACCAAATTATAATGACTCAATTGTACGTGAAGAAATCCACACCTATCATCCACACACAAAATCGTTTGAAAATAGTGAGGAAATTGAAATATCGATAAATCAACAAGATATATTCATGGCAATGTGTGATGCTTCTCTATGTATTGAGGGTGAATTTAAAGAAAACTTAACTGGAGAAGGTACGTGTATATTAACCAACAATGCTGGTGCATATTTATTCGAATCCATCAGTTATGAATTAAATGGTAGGGAAATTGATAAAGTACGAGATCCTGGAACAGTTAGTACAATGCGCAACATTTTATTGTGTAACACAAATGAATCTCAAGCACTGATTGGAGCGGGATGGGATTTATCTGGAAATGTTTTACCCACTTACAACACGAATAATTTCACATTTCGCATACCTTTAAAATGTCTTTTGGGAGTGTTTCAGGACTATACACGAGTAATAACTGGCCGACATAAAATTAGATTAGTACGCTCCCGAACCGATTTTAATTGTTTCAAATCTACTAATACAAAGCAGGCAACAATCAGTATTACAAACATAGAATTAAAAGTGAAACATGTGTACCCCAGTGATGTGGTTAAATTACGAGTTTTTAAACACATTGGTAAAAACACCCCAATTAAGATCCCATTCAGAAAGTGGAAACTACATGAGATGCCTGCACTAAGAAAAACAGATAAGGAAATATGGCCTGTAAAAACTAGTACTAATTTGGAGAGACCAAGATATATTATTGTTGCATTTCATAAAGATACAAAAGACAATGCTGCTAAAGATGTTACATACTTTCATCATCTAAATCTAGTCGATTTAAAAGTGCATTTAAACTCAGAATGCTATCCGTATGAATCGCTAAAAGTAAATTTTCTGAAAATGGCTTATACTGAAGTATATCAAATGTATGTGGAATTTCGAAAACATTTTTATAAAGTGGGTTATGCAGAACCGCTATTGGATTATACCGGATTTAAAGATAGATGCTTGTTTGTTATGGATTGTTCAAAACAATGTGAAGCATTAAAATCATCGACTGTAGATGTAAAGTTGGAAATTTTGAGTAGTTTTCCATTTCCAGATAAAACCAAAGCATATTGTTTGATTATCCATAATAGCATTGTGGAATATACAGCTCTAAGTGGAATAGTGAAAAAAATTATTTAAATTTATAATAATAGTGTTTGTTTCTTAGTTCAATATTGACTTTTGAGGATGAAGTTTGTAGTAAGTGATGTGCAAGGATTTCTTATGAATTCACGTTTGATACCTAAAGAATTGACAATTCATAATGGTGCAGGCGAATCAACTTATTTGTTTAAACCAAATGAACAGTTTGAATATTTGAGTGTTGATGAAAAAAATCAAGTGCGATATTTGGAATTTAATCATCATTGTCTAAATTATTCTAGCGGAAATATGGAGCTGAATAAGCTTTTTACTATTTTAGATAAACAAATTATACAATCGAATGTAGACACAATATATGTGAAGGGAAATGTAAAAGAAATATTCCTTAGAAAGCAATTGAGCTCTATTACAAAACATATGCCTTCTATTGTTAATTTAGAAAATTGTAAAACTTGTCCTAGCCTCGTAAAAACTGTACCAATAATTTGTACAAATCATCGCTTTAATAAAAAATGTATTTGCAGTGCTAATAATTCCAAAATCTTGTATGAATATATTGTATCATCGCATAGTGAATAAAATAAATGTATATTAAAAAAAAAGTTTTATTTTATTTGAACCGATTATACCTAAATGAAATCACTGACTTTGTAGATATGTAAAGATGTAATATAAGATACGTCCTCTGATTACTTATAAATTATATATTATTGCTGACATTTTCTAAATAGAGTATTAATTATTATGCTTTAGTAAAAAATTATTAGTTCTTGTTCGACAGTTCATTAACAAATATATAAAATGTTCTTTTGTGAAGTTTGTTCCAAATCCTTTACCCGTAAAGACAATTTAAAAAGGCATCTTGCGCGAACATGTTCTGGGGTGTTTTATGTGAAAGTTCTGGAAGAATGTTTGATAGTGCCATTAGTTGCTATAGTGCTAGGGATACCGCTGCCAAACGTGCTAGACTAGACCAACCTTCGACCAGTGGTAAGTTTTAATTTGTTTTGTACTTTGAAAAATCTAAGTAAACAATTTCGCTTTTTTTTAGCTGCCATTTATTGTGACGTATGCAATGTCAATTTGGAAAATAAGGCTAAATATCATGGGCATTTGCGCAGTATGCAGCACAAGTCCCAAGTATGTGTGAAAGTCGACGACATGGATGGGGTTAAATTAATAAAAACTGCATTTAAATCCAGAGTTAATCGCTTTCGAATTTCTTCTAACTTGGCAAATCCGATAGCTGTTGATGAGTATTTGGAGAGTGTGATGCTGAAAATACTCCAATTGCTTACTAGATCGCTACAACAACAAGGCCAGCTAAAATTCAATCTTGAGTTATTTGGCAATTACCTTTTACCAACCACGGGTGAGGAGGAAGTCAAATCGTTCATCACTCAAAATGAAGTGTTTTTAGCTGGCAGTGATTTGAATGCAATTTGTTTAGATTTAAATGCAGTAATCGAAGAGAAAGCTAGCGAGTTTCAAGAAAAAAATAGTGGTAAGTTTTAGTGTTTTCTTAGTTATAATGTAAAATTAAAAATTATTATTTATTTAAAAAAATAAATTAAATTATTATTTATTAGTTTTTTAAATTATTATTTATCATTACTGTTATAAATAAAAATATTAATATTTTTTGTTTTATAATAATTACAGGTTGGGCCCTACAGCGCTTGCTTTATCTGGAGCTGAATATAAATAAGTACAATCCCCTGCGAGGCTCCCAATTCATCGCGCTACCCAAGGAAATTGCCGATCGCAAGGCGGTCATCAATTTCCAAAACGCCGATCAGCAGTGTTTCAAGTATTGCATTTTGGCGGATCTCCACCCTACACCTAACCGTGAACGTGTTTCAAGGTATGTGCAATACTTGAATGAACTAGACTTTTCTAACATCGAGTTTCCGGTTAGGCTTAGTGATATTCATAAGTTTGAGCAACAGAATGATATTTCTGTAAATGTGTATGGTCTAGAGAAAATTTTTGAAAGAAATGTAACAAAAATTGAGATTGTGGGACCGTTACATTTAACGAAATCTCGTCGGTTGCGTCATTCTGATCTCTTATTAATCAGTAACGATAATGGCGATAATATTTATTGTTTGATTAAAAATATGAGTAGATTATTGTCGAGTCAGTTGGGCAAACATTGTGGCAAAATATTTTTATGTGATGGCTGCTTGACGCGTTTTTCGAATCCTCAACATTTGGAGCAGCATAAATTAAACGATTGTAATGGGATATATACTAAATTACCAACGACCGATATCAGAATCAATAAATATGGAAATAAGCGCCCTGAAAATATATTGATGTTTGAAAATATCGAAAAAAAGTTAAAAGTGCCTTTTGTAATTTATGCCGATTTTGAAACCGCGTTAAAGCTATTAGAAGTTTGTAAGCCTAGCCCAGATAAATCATTTTCAATGAAAACCTTGGAACATGAACCGTATTCGTTTGCATATTACATTAAGTGCAGCTATGATGACTCACTATCGAAATTTGAAACTTATCGAGGAGAAGATTGTGTTAGAGTTTTCATAGAAAAATTAGAAGCTGATGCCAAATTTGAAGCATTTGAAGCATTTATAATAATTACTTGAAAACAATTATATCTATGAAGCCTCTAACATATGATCAACAAAATAAGTTTCTCTCGAGTCCAGTCTGTCTTATATGCAATAACGTTTTTCTAAATGTAACTGAACGAGTACGGGATCATTGTCATCTAACTGGAGAGTATAGGGGTGCCGCTCACATCAATTGTAATCTCAATTTTAAAATTAAAAATTTTATTCCAGTATATTTTCATAACTTGCGCGGTTACGATTCTCACTTGTTTATTAAAAGTTTGGCTTATAATGAGGAAAATATTAGCGTTATTCCACAAAACAAAGAAAAATAAATATAATTTTCCAAACAAATTTTAGTAGATTCTTATACCAATAAAAAATCCGGTAGTGAGAAAAATGTATATTTAAATTTGCGGTTTTTGGACTTCTTCAAATTTGTTGCATCGAGTTTAGGCCAGCTGGCTGAAAACCTGAGGATGAGCGGTGTTGTGAAGTACGAAAATATTTTCTTCATAACGAAAAATTTCTATTATTAAGACAAAAAGGTGTGTATCCGTATTCATATGTTTCTGATATCGGAATACTTAATGAAGATTCGCTGCCATCACGTGAAAATTTTTATAATTATTTAAAACAAGAAGACATTTCAATAGAAGATTATGGGCGAGCACAAAAAGTATGGGATTTATTTGAATGTAAAACGCTGGGGGAATATTCGTACATTTATTTAAAATCGGATGTACTTATTTTGGCTGATATATTTAAAAACTTCAGAAATGTTTGCCTATCTACATACAGTTTAGATCCAGCTCAATATTATACTGCTCCTGGCTTAAGTTGGGATGCAATGTTGAAGCATACAAATGTTGAGTTGGAGTTAATAACTGATGTAGATATGCTTCATTTTTTGAAGAAGGGAATTCGCGGTGGAGTTAGTCAGTGTAGTGTAAGGAAGGCGGAGGCGAATAACCGATTTATTCCTAATTTCGATGCATCCAAACCTACTTCATACATAACATACTTAGATGCGACCAATCTGTATGGAGCTGCTATGTCCCAATATTTTCCCAAAAATGAATTTAGCTGGTTGGTTGAATTGGAAATTAGACAATTAAATGTTGAAAATATTTCCGATGATTCTGACAAGGGTTACATTTTAGATGTTGATTTATAATATCCTCCAAATTTACACGATCACCATAATGACCTGCCTCTTTGCCCTGAGTCCATAGTTTCACCAATATCAAAGCTAAAAGTGAAAAAGCTTATTCCAAATTTATTTGACAAAACTCGATATATAATTCACTATCGAAATTTGAAGCAGGCTCTCCGATATGGTTTAAAACTCACTCGTGTATATAGAGTTCTTTCGTGTTCTCAGAGCCCTTGGCTTAAGCCTTATATATATTTGAACACTTTAAAACGGAATAAGAGCACCAACAAGTTTGAAAAAGATTTTTATAAACTTATGAATAATAGTGTATTTGGTAAAACTATGGAAAACGTGGATAAGAGGGTAAATGTAAAATTAATCACGCATTGGGAAAATATTGATCATAAAATAGGGGCCGATGCATTAATTGCTAAACCAAATTTTAAGAATTGTAGAGTTTTTACCGATAATTTTGTTGCCAATCAGATGGAAAAAGTAAAAGTGGTTTATGATAAACCGATATATTTGGGCTTCACCATTTTAGACTTGTCAAAAATTATAATGTATGATTTTTATTACGGATTCATTAAGCTAAAGTATGGAAAAAACGCCTCACTTCTTTACACTGACACTGAGAGTCTGATTTTACAAATATTTACCGATAATTTTTATAGTGATATGAAACTGCATTTAGATAGGTTCGATACTAGTAATTTTAGCGCCAATAATGCTCACGGAATACCATCAAATCCTTCAGTTTTGGGGAAAATGAAGGATGAGTATTCTGGAAAAATTATTTGGGAGTTTTATAGAACCGGTGCAAAGGCATATTGTGTAAATGCTGAAGGCGCTTTAACAAAGAAGGCAAAGGGTGTTAGCAAATGTGTGGTTCAGAATGAGCTACATTTAGCTGATTATCAAAATTGTGTTGATAATGAAAATGTAGTTGTTTTGAAAAAAATGACTACTTTTGAATCACATTTACATAATATGTACAGTGTGTTAAAAAATAAAGTGGCATTGTCACACTATGATGACAAACGCTTTATTTTACCCGGTTCTGGCAAAACACTGGCTTGGGGACATAATTCTATTGAAATGTGATTTTTTTTAATTAATTATTTTTGTTTAGTTTTTAATTATTTTAATTTTTTAATTTAGTATACATAAATCATTGATGTCATTTTTGTTGAAATTCTTGAATGAAACTTTTTTTTCACGTGTAATTGTTTTATAATACTACTACAAACAAGTGTCATTTTACAGGATAAGACTTAAGTTGATTCAACTCAAAACATTTTGTTGACATTGCAATTTCTGTTGATGTCAGATTATTTATATAATAATTATTAATGTGTTATTATTAATAATATTATTATTACTATTACACCTATATGTAATTACAAATTATTTGTTTTATTAATTTTATAATATGTTATTTATTTTTACTTAAAATATAAATATATATTCATAGCAAAATTTGTATTTTTAACCCATAACAAATACACATTCCCTTATTTTTTTCCTTGAGATCCAAAGACCTTTAAAAAATTTATAATTTTTTCTTTTATAGTTTATTTTATTTTATTTTAGTTTATTTTTATTTTTCATTTATATAGTTTATTTGCGAATTTTCGTATCTACGCAAATCATCTTGATCAATATCAACTAGCTCTGTTGTGTGGTGGTAAGATTAGTCTCTCACAACCGTGAGGTCCCCTGGGTTCGAGTCCCAGGTAGTTCTCTAACTTTTTTCACATTTATTATTAATATTAGGGTTGAAAAAATATAGGGGGGTAAATAAATTATTAATTTAAACAATTGAAGGGTTTATTGATTTTTTAAGATATTTTGTGGGGTTGTATGACGTGTTTAAGGGATACTTAATTTAAATTTAAAATTTCCCGGTTAAACAGTGTTGCCAACGATAATGTGTGACGTAATTACCATTTCAAATCTTGCGCGACGTCAGTACTACCACTGCCAAAAAAATTAATACTTGTAATGAGTGCGAGTGAGAACGATATATTTTCTCATGTGTTAGAAAGAGTCGGAACTAGTCCGGAAGGTCCAGAACATACCTCCTATCTCTACTATTGACGCTTTCTGAATTACATTGTACTAATCTGAATTTCAGTTTGCGTTTTCTGAATTACAATTTACGCTTTCGGAATTACATTTTGCTAATCTGAATTACAATTTACGTTTTCTGAATTACATTTTACTAATCCGAATTACAATTTACACTTTCTGAATTACATTTTTTTAATCTGAATTACAATTTACGTTTTCTGAATTACAATTAGAAAAGGTGTAGTAATTAAGACAATTAGAATAAAATCAAGATGTTTGTTTATAATTTTTTTCTCTCTCTAATATGGTTATTCGATATTATCAAATAGGTCAAGTAATTAAATATTCAACAAATTATATTTTGTCAACATCAGCAAATAGTGCAAACTTGCAAGGTTAATGAATAGTAACAACCGTACAAGGTCACACATATAAACAAACTAAAATATTTGGTTAATAAGATAAATAATAAAACAATCCCTTCCGGATTGAGTTATAGAAAATAATATAAATAGGGGACCATCAGTCAGGTGAGAGACTTTCTTGAGAAAGTCTTTTGAGGAAGTTCTTTGAGAGAGTTCTTTCAAAGGAGTTCTTTTGGGACAGTCCTTTGTAACAGTTTTGTAATAGTTATAACAGTTGAGAAACGGTGTTAATAGTCCAAATATAAGTGTCGTGACCAAGTTGGAAGGGAAGTTGTTCAGTACTTGATAAGTTAGTGAAGTTTAAGCAAAGCAAGTACAATGTTCTCCTCCACGTACTACCTGGACTGCGGGGTGCTGACAGTAATTTTGTAAGTATAGATTAAAATAAGCAACTATCAAGTTGCTTCTAGTTTTAATCGTGAGCAAATGTGAGAGAAAATTTACCGAGTTAACCCTCTCATGACCCCCTAGGCCTGACAATATGTACAAAAATGAGGACAATTATAAAACATTTCATAATTTTCTACGTAGTTAATTATGAATGTAGTTATGGTTACGATAATTAAGGTATTATATCCTGTTCGCGGCAAACTTCCGCGGGGGTTGAGCTACCCACCAGAGGTAACCCCGGGTTGCAAATGGGGGAATGGCACACATGGGGACAATAAACCGAGCTTCATCACAACGACAAAAAATGAATCAACACAACGATTGGTACTATAATTATGTGTAATGAAATAAGTGATTGGTACGTCTCGCAAAAACTGTCACCTTTGGACTACTGATACGTAAGATTTAACTTAAATTTACCAGAACAGAGGGTAAAGAAAATCAGAAATCCACGGACCTGACTTTACCAAGATATACTCAGACAGGGCCTGGTCGAATATCCATCTAGATTATCCAAACCAGTGGAGGTAGAACGATCAATGCCATCATCACATCAGCCATAAACAATGCCTATGAAACAGCTGCTCTCTAAAGGTAAGGAGAGTGAAACGCAAAATAACTTGGTGGAATCGCGAGCTCTCGTTCCTGAGGAGGAAAGTTCAAAAACAGTTCAACCATAAAAATAAACGGCAACTGAGAGGAATACAACAACTCTCAGAACAGATACTCAAGTATCATAAGAGGTAGTAAGAATCTCGCATGGAGAAAGCATTCAGAGTAGATTGAAAAAATTCTAGAATGGGCTAGACTCTAAAGAACTCTACAGAAAGAATACCATGGGAAGTTGGAACTACTGCAATTAAACAACAGAACTTATACGGCGTCTGAGGAGGAGACTGTAAATTTGTTACTAGAAACACCCTTTTCGGGCAGTAAATCGAGCTGTAACAGAACAGAAGGAACCAGCTCAAACCAGGAAATACCGTTAGCCCGGGCCTCTAGAGAGGACTGGAAGCTGGCAAACTTCAACACTACTTCAACATAGACTAACTAGCGTCTCCCCTGTACACTTTACTTTAGGCTAGCCTAGTCTTAGGGTATGTGCCAAGAAAATGGCGAACGTTGAAGGTGGTATTCATACCCAAGGGTGTGATACTTACGCCCCCACTAAATCTTTCCGATTAATTAGCTTGAAATCTTTCATGCTCAAGACGCTAGAAAAAATGATAGACAGACATATAACGGATGAGGCATTAGGGGCAACCCCTCTGCATTAATAACGATTAAAAAAGTCGACCACAGTGGACGTGAGGTGCAGACACCAACTAGCAATCTGTGGTCCCGGGTTCGAATCCCGGTGAAGAGAAAGAGTTTTGTAAGATATTTTCTCACAACAAAGTGTGAGAAAATATTTCACAACACTTGTAAATGGAAGGAATGGAGTGAAGTATATGAGGAGAAGTTAAATGTTTGTAAGTGTACGGGCGAAAAGGCAAAAGCCAATCGCCTTGCCTCAGAGGGGTAAAATCCTTAAAAAAACATTTGAAAAGTCCTGTGAGCTGAGTATACAAGAATTTACTCACAGGATTGAGCAGGCACTTGACAGCAAATAAATTGCATTAGGGGTCTTTTTGATATAAAGGGAGCTTT
Organism: Cryptophagus acutangulus; assembly: GCA_963556235.1. Lineage (NCBI taxonomy): Eukaryota > Metazoa > Arthropoda > Insecta > Coleoptera > Cryptophagidae > Cryptophagus > Cryptophagus acutangulus. The sequence continues at coordinate 5,322,299 of OY744570.1, forward strand.
TGATAAAATCTTATTTCAAATAATTACAAGAGCTGTTGAAAATTGAAAGGTAGACCGGTCTGTTGTAAAATGGATCTACTCTGCAATAAGACACAGAATCTTTAGGATATCACAGGTTCTTTGGGACACGTAACCAGGGTGATGTCGGCTGCCAGAGGGTGTTTACAAAGGGGAATTCTTTCCCTACTACTATGGAGCCTGGTAGTTGATATGCCACCTTAGGGCACCTTAGGGAACTGGAATAGAATGAAGTACACGGACAAGGCTATGTAGATGACATAACGATCTTGGTTAAGGGAATTTGAAGGGGTGGTAATCTATGCACAAGTTCTTACCGCACTAAAACGTTGGTGCATTGTCGAAGACATCACGGTAAATCCGAGCACACTTTGGTAGTGGCTTTTACGGGGAAAATAAATCTTCTAGACATAAAGACACATAAATTGTGGAGACGGAAACGTTAAATGACCGGGACGATCAAATATTTAAGACTCATTTTAGACACCAATGTGAAAAAATTCCATGTATAAAAAATCACTAGCAAGGCCACTAAAGCCCCATGGACTTGCAAAAGAATGTCAATCAAAATCAGTAAAGAAGTCAATCAAAAAGCTAGGCTGTCTGTACAGGCTACCTCTGTCAGGGAATCACGGGAGCAATGTCCTCAATGCCTACCGCGGCCATGGAAGCACTGCTGGATCTTTCTTTGGCAAATGGATATGGGACCGAAACTCCAAGCAAAAGTCACCATAGTAAAACAGTTCAAAAACTGAGAAATAACCGTATGCTGAGCATGTATGCAGATAGAACTAGCACAATCCTGAAGCCTCAGAAACTTTTCTGCGAGATCGTACCGCAACGGAAAGTGGAAGGTGTATCAAAGAATCTGATACAAAGGAAAGAAACCGTCTGGTACACGGACGACTACAAGACCAAAATTAGTATTGCACCAGAAGTCTGGGGTAGAGGGAATAACTTTTGCATAAACATAGGCAACCTGAGCACTGCTTTTCAGGCTAAAAATACAACCGCCTGTGCCGAGGAAATAAAAAGGAGATTCTTTAAAAATAGGGGGATCCGCTTACTGACAGCCAAGCAGTATTAGACTCTAGACTCAGTAGCAATACGCGCTAGAACAGTGAAATGCTGTGTGGACCCATTAGCCTCGCTAGCGGATCACAACACTGTTATTCTGCTACCCTATGGATGAGAGAACATAAAAAGGTGTCGAAAGTAATGAGAAAGCGGACCTATTAGCAAAAAATACCCTGAATTACTTTTAATATGTCCTCAACCAACTTGTTGACTGGCATACGAGTATCAGCTGCAGTTGACAGTAGGACTTCTAACAGGACACTGCACACTGATGAAATAACTCACCAACATTAGTGTTGACAATAATCCTGATTGCAAGATGTGTGGCAAAGAGGGGGAAACTTCTCAGCACATTCTATGTGAATGACCGGCTCTTGCAAGCAGTAGGTTTTTGATCATCGGGGCAACAGTCATTGAAACGGAGATAATTAAAGCAACACCTGTAGGACATATCCTCATACTCACTGAGGACACAAAACTCACATGGCAGAAAAGCTATGGGGGCACAATAAACTTAAGCTTCAGTGCAATGGGAGCCTACCATAACCCGCAAAGGAAAAAAAGTATTATATTGCCTTGTAATAGGTCGAATAGTCATAATGTTAATAATTAGAACTTCGATATTTGGTACAAATTTCTTTTCGAAATGACGACAAATAAATAAGCAAAATTTTGCGACAAAAATATCATTGAACATAAAAGAGTAAATTTTAAAGCAAATTTATTTATCGGTTTTTAACCGAATAATTATTGTCAGATAGAAATTATGGCGTTTATTGTTTTTGCCAATGGCTATTTACTCAAAATATAACGTTAATGTTATTTAGTAAGTAGCAACTGAACAGTGAAAATTGCAATTAATAACAAACTTTTTATAACTTTTAGATAGGCTTGTCCAAGGTCACGCGAATAAGGTTACGACACTGGAGAAAAATTTGCATCACAGCATGTGTAAAATTTTATGAAAACACTCAATCTAAAAACCCAAAATCTGCTAAAAGCCCCCTCTATTATATTACTTTTAAATATATGGATGGTTACATAATATTGTTTACTATTTGAAAACGACGTTTTCAAATATCAAAAAAAAAAATGTTTTGAAACAATTTTCGTTCAGAAATACGATCGCAGTGCGCTAAAACAATGTAAACATTTAAACAAAACAGATCAAACACATTAGGTTGGAGGTTGGACAACCCAAATCCTATATAAACATATAGTGAAGAATGTATGCAACCATCAATATTTCAATTTATTATCCAACATATTAATACAATTTGTTGCCTTAATCTGTAAGAAAAAATAGTAGAAAGGGCTCTGAAACATTTTAGCTTTACTATTTCCTTGTGCTTTTACATATACCATATATTTCCTATATTTTTTCTCCACTACCCATTGCTTACTGACGTGACATTAGATAGGCCTATTTATGATTGTCATTTGTCAAATTAATTTAACAATATTATAAATTGTCATTTAGTAATTCATAGTTACTTGTGTGTCAACTGTATAAGAATGTGGATACTAGACAAAAAAAATTAATATCTCGATAAAAACCATAAGGAGTACGGTCGTAGTTATAGTAAATTTCCCGGGTTTATTGTCAGTAATTTTTTTTACATTTTTAGGTTAGGTAATTAAGGTCAAGTGACAATTAAGGTCAACTGACAAAAGCCAGCTTGATAACGTTCAAACGTATTTAATTTCAAATGAAGTCCTTGCTCCTTCTCAGTGAATACCGACACCGGCTATCACTATGGTATCTTCTTTCCGACAGATCAGGTCTGGTTTTCGAAGTGTACCGTTTGCCAGATTGATGGGTTTTTTCTCGCTTGTCCATCCTTTTTCCGTAGCCAGTCGATATAGAATTTTTTTGCCGCTAGGTTATGCCTTGCAATTCTGCTTTCATGGGTGACGTAGCAGCCCTGGAGTAGGTGACTGAATGATTCAATTTTTCGGCAGCCTGCACGGCAGAATCTTTTGTTCGGAGGGTTGCATGGTAGATCCACGGTAGGAAGAACGTTTGCTTTGAGGCTAATAGCTTTGGAGTACGTTTCGCTCGACCAGCTTGGTGGGCGAAAAGAAATCCAGTGGCTGGAGTTGATGTTCCTGCTTCCCTGGTTTAGTCCATTGTCCGAGTAGGATGTTTGGAGCGTTCTTGACCAGTATGTTCTGATGGCGTTGTCGTTCCTGAGGATGCTCTTCGTCATGGATTGTAGTTTGTTCATGTGTTTGTCGATGTCCGGTTTTATTTTGGGAAGTATTTGGTCCAGAATTGCTTCGAGGCGTCTTTTCATAATAAGGGGAATCTTCATCTCAAAATTGAAAATACCTAGTCCACCTTCCTTTTAGCAGCAATGGAGGAAACTGTTTGTAGTGGTTCCCTGGGAGTCGCAGTATTTTGCGCGCTGTTGTTCGTATCAGGCGATCGACGTGATTCAAGAAGTTCTTGGTGATCTTTGAATTTTGGAAGCCGTGGATCCATTTGGGAAGTAAGTCTGCTATTAGGATGTCTAATTTCTGCGGTGGTTTCAGAGGAGACGTTGATAAGCGATTCAGTTGGATTATAAGAGTGTCTATCGTTGGAGCTTGCGCTCCCACCATCGAATATTTAAAACCGAGATATTTGAATAGATAAACACATTTCTGAGGAATTTGTTTTCCTTCCATATAAAATGATGTTTTGGTCCTTGAGTAAATCTTTTTTCGAACGGTATCCACCATACACGAGACAGCTGCGCATTTTTTAATGATGACCTCCATTGCTCTGTGGTTGAAGAATACTTCGCATTGCTTCACTAGATTTTGGATTTTATTTCAGTGATGGTCCTATGAGGAGGAGGTCATCCGCGTACGCCAGGCAGCAAATATGGTTGTTCTTCTGCTCATCTATACAAAGTCCGTTTTCTTGCCGTTCTAAGTTGCTGGGTAATTTGTCCATAACCAAGTTGAAAATGGCGGGCGACATGGGATCTCCCTGTTTAACACCTCTGTTAACCTGTATTTTATTTGAGAGCTTGGTTCGTGGCGTTGTAGTGCACGGTATATCGTGTTGTGCGATATCGTGTCAAATGCCTTTTTCAGGTCAAGTGCAACCAGGTAGTACGGTTTGAAGCTCCGGCGATGGGTTTTTATAATGTTATGGAGCAGTGTGTTGTTAAGCAAGCACCCATCGTTTTCGATAAAACCTTATTGCATCTTGTCTATCGGGATTTTCGCAAGTTTCTTCCCCCCAGATTTTGTGGCATAGTTTTATTAGTATGGAACTTATTGTTAGTGGTCTCCAATTACCAATGTCTTTAAGGTTGTCCTCGTTCTTGGGGATAAGGATGGTGCGATTTTCCTTTAGGGGATGAGGAATGTGGTGTGTCATAAGCATCACATTAAAAAATATTACAAATGTCCACCTGTTTTTCTTCCTAATTTTATTAATGGTTAAACCATCTGGCCCCTTTGCAGTTGACTTATTTGATTTGATCGCTGTTTCCACTTCCTCCCTTGTTATAGGGTGATATAGATTTGGTCCGACGTTGTTTGTATTGGTTTTAAAGATGTAAGGGTCCTCCGCCGAAGGTGTTTCAAAGATGTTCATATATTCCTCATCTATAATTTTTGCCAGTGGTCCTTGGGATAGTTGGGTTAAGCTCTTGCCATTGATGATCCTATCTGCTAATTCTTTCTTGTTGGTTTTATACAATTTTTGGCATAATTTATATTCTAGAGCTCTCTTTTCTGTTTTACCATTTGCGCCTTTAATTGAGAGGTTTTGGTGTTGTTTGTTGTCGATATTGCCATTTTGAATTATCTTGGAGGAGTACTTAGCCATCAGTTTTATCAGCCATTCGTCAAGCACCCTCATTGTATTTTCCCTGTTTCCTAATTCTGCCATTTTCAATAGTCTTTGGTCAGAAGCGTCAAGTTGGTCTTCCTCTATGTGAACTAGAAAGGATGCAATGGGGTCTTGGTGGTCCTCAGTTGTTGGGGGGTCCAATGGTGGGCTTGCGTTCTCGCTGCTTCCACTCGAATCAGTTTAAGTTTGATGCCTCGTATCATGTGGGAGGTTAATGTGAGTTAGAGTTCTTACTGTCGGATTGATTTTCGGAACGCGGTTAGAGGTGGACGCCTGTTCAGTCTCTTTTATATTTGTGGAGGAGTTGTTTCTGTTTGTTCCGTGGGTAGCTTCTTCTGTTTTGGACTACTTCCTATAATTGAGGCGCGTGGGCCTTTATTGATAAATCAATAAAAGTAGCATTTGTATTGTATATTTTTATATTAATCAAACTGACAAGCGTTACTTTTTAGCAGTGAAATACCTAACTGAGTAAACTAAATTTGAAAATATCTGATAGTGACTCTGAAGTTGTCAATACTCTATAAATATTTTGATTTTATTAACATAAACATTATTTATTGACACTTTTATTCAGTTTCTCATTCTGTGAATAGATATATTTTATTCGCATTTATATTAATAATTTATTTATTTTATAGGGTTTAAAAAGTTGGGAAGTTGGTCATTACTGACCGCTTGACTACCAGACCAGACATTAATATAAAGTTTACTGACCTGTATTTTACCTAGTTTGATTTAAGGGCAGAGGGCCGGTAAATATGTAAATGATTTACCACAGCCAAGTTAAAAAATCAGAAACTATACAAACTTGATCTACGCGCCAATAGATAGCAAGTTGAAGTTGAAGTATTAGCAAGGGGTGCATGAGGAGGTACAAAATTTCCTTATTTTAATTACAAAATTTCCTTTATAAACGACATTAGAAAATATTCAAAAATAGTGAATCCAAAGCAATTTAATTATCTTTGATTAGATGTTACACAATTCTGAAAATTTTATCTATTATGTGACATATTAATATGAAACAGACAATTTTTTTTTAAACATTGTTTATTATTAAGTTATAGTATTTTACGTTCAG